>CAJDSM010034863.1:2547-14005 GCA_903981925.1 Ostrea lurida | reverse complement strand
GCAGATACATGCAAGTCGTAATCAGTTGCCCCCTTAACTCGGTGTGGCTGAGCATTTAGTCTTTCCAGTCGTAGGTGATCGCGTGACCTTGCGTACCACCAGTCGTACAATCTTTCACCAAATCGCAGTGTGAGATTGTGTGGAGATCGCGCAAAACAATGCAACACTGATTCACGTACCTCGGTATAATTTAACCATTAACGATTCAGAAAGCGTGCGATGCCTTTATCAAACGAAAGAAAAATGTTACAAGCTTTGTTGGTACCAATACATTTCCTCGTGTAACCCAATTTAATTCCCTTCATCACTTATGGTTTATCAAACACAAAAATGAAGGTTGATGCGCCATCCTTTGCTTTAACGTGTCAATCAAAATACAAAATTCTGATTTTTAAATTTTTTATCTATCCGAACAGATGTCTAAGGTTTGGTCGTATTCAGCCAATCACCACAATAATATAAGACAAGAGGCCCATGGGCCACATCGCTCACTGAGTGACCTTGGCCCTCGCACTCTATATCCGGAAGCTTTAAGGTAAATGTTGTATTTTGAATTGGTCTTGAGAGATTTCTAATACATATTCAAATGTAAAACTTTTATCCCTATTGTGGCCCACCATACCCTGAGGTCATGATTTGTACAAACTTGAATTTCCACTATATTAGAAGCTTTCAAATAAATTTCAGCTTTCCTGGTCAGTGGTTCTTGAGAAGAAGATTTTTTAAAGATTTCCTATATAATCATGTGTAAAAATTTGATCCCCTATTGGGGCCCATCGAACCTCCGGGGTCATGATTTGAACAAACTTGAATCTCCTCTATTCAGGAAGCTGTCATATACATTTCAGCTTTCCTCAGGCCCAGTGGTTTTGAGAAGAAGATTTTGAAAAAAAAAATTCCTATATAATCATATGTAAAACTTTGATCCCCTATTGTGGCCCCATCGTACCCCCGGGGTCATGAATTTGAACAAATTTGAATATCCACTATATCAGGAAGCTTCTATATAAATCTCAGCTTCCTGGCCCAGTGTTTCTTGAGAAGAAGATTTTTAAGATTTTCCCTATATAATCATATGTAAAACTTTGATTCCCTAATTGTGGCCCCATTCTACCCCTGGGGGTCATGATTTGAAACAAACTTGAATTTTCCTCTAATATCAGAAGCTCCAAAATAAATTTCAGCTTTCTGGTTCAGTGGTTCTTGAGAAGAAGATTTTTAAAGATTTTCCTATATAATCATATGTAAATTTTGATCCCCTATTGTGGCCCCATCGTACCCCGGGGGTCAATGATTTGAACAAACATTGAATCTCCTCTATATCAGGAAGCTTCCATATAAATGTCAGCTTTCCTGGTCCAGTGGTTCTTGAGAAGATTTTTTCCTATATAATCATATGTAAAACTTGATCCCCTATTGTGGCCCTATCGTACCCCTGGGGTCATGATTTGAACAAAACCCAATCTCCAACTAATCAGAAAGCTTCCATATGAATCTCAGCTTTCCTGGCCCAGTGGTTCTTGAGAAGAAGATTTTTTAAGATTTTCCCTATATAATCATATGTAAAACTTTGATCCCTATTGTGGCCCCTCATACCCCGGGGTCATGATTTGAACAAACTTGAATCTCTCTATATCAGGAAGCTTCCATATAAATTTCAGCTTTCCTAGTCCAGTGGTTCTTGAGAAGAAAGAAGATGTTTTCCCTATATAATCATATGTAAAAGTTTGATCCCCTATTGTGGCCCATCATACCCCCGGGAGTCATGATTTGAACAAACTTGAATCTCCACTATATCAGGAAGCTTCCATATAAATTTCAGCTTTTCTGGTCAGTGGTTCTTGAGAAGAAAGATTTTTAAATGACACCACCCTATTTTTGCATTTTCGTGATTATCTCCCTTTTAATGAGGGTCTGGTCCTTCATTTGAACAAACTTGAAGCCCCCTTTACCCAAGGGATGATGTGTACCAAGTTTGGTTGATTTGGCCCGGCGGTTCTTGAGAAGAAGTCGAAAATGTCAAAAGTTAACAGACAGACGGACGGACGGACGGACGCGACGGACGGACAGACGGACAGACAGACAGACAGACAGACGACGGGCAAAAGGCGATCAAAAAAAGCTCACTTGAGCCTTCGGCTCAGGTGAGCTAAAACCGAACGGGCTCTCTGACGTTGGACGTTTTAAAATAAATCAATAATTGAATAAACAAATTATTAAATACTCCCAAAATCAAAGAAATTTGATTGGATGAAACTACAGACGTTGAATGTTGATAAAACTCAAAAGTACATTATAAATAGAACCTCGAGGTAAACAATACTGACAAATTCGGCGTGGAACTAAAAATAATGACAAATTCGGCGTGGAGCTTAAAATAGAACGAATACCAGGCGTGGACCTAAAAATAGAAGTAGGGAAAAACCAAAGCGCTGAACGACGTTTAAAACAATATGGCGGACGAACAAGAATGTAGCGATTTGCGAACGATAAATGATGATGAATTAGGGAGGATTATGTAATAAAAATTATGCAAAAAAACACTAGGAGACAACGGAAACCGCCTTAGAACGTTACGTTCAGAACTTCTTTGAAGAAAAACCCTGGAATGAAGCCTTTCAGGAGCTAACGAACGAATTTATTCCGAGGCCAAGACAAATTAATAACGGAGAGCTGTAAAAAAAATACTTTGAATATCTCTGAGACATGACTAACAGATTCTGACGCAGGCACGGATATCATTGAAATTCGCAATATCTGGTTTGGTTAAATAAAATGTGTTGATATTTTCTACTGAACGCTCTTTTGTATTATGCATTATTAATGAAATTTTGGAATAATTTAATAAAACAATTATTGTGAATTCTGAAATCGGTTTGACCTCTTGAATTTATCAACACCGGGGAATGTGATATTCACCTCGGCGTGGCTCGGTGAATATCACATTCCCCAAGTTGATAAATCAAGAGGTCACCTCATCAGAATTCAATAATTGTATATTGTATACAATGAAGGAAATAAAGAAAAGTTTGAACTTAAATATGATGGAATACAAAACTTATTTTTATGACGAAGAATGTTGTTAATGTTGACAACATCCACTCGTTTGTCAGTAAATCCAAGTTTATTTTTAAGGACAGACAACGTGATTCGGAAGGATTATTATCCGTCCAAAGAGCCTGTGGTGGGCACAATTCAATCTGTATCATGGTATTGAAAACCCAAGCCTTAGGGACTAACTTGTTATTCAACAGTTTCATCCCAAGTCAGCATTTCGCTTTATGGTCGTTTTAACGATCCGATACTAACCAGTACAACCTGTCATTTGGTGAAATGCTGTCTGACCAATTGTTCTTTGCACGCTGATCACCTCGTTAACCTTCTCAAATATAGGGCTCACAGTGGGTGTGACCGTCGACTGGGGAAATTTACTCCTTCTAGACATTGGTACACCCAGGGGTCCATGTATGTCCAGCTCTTAATTCTATTGTTTCTTATAGGTCTCTGTTATTTCGCCTTTTCCTTATGGACTAGTCAGATGTTGCCATTTCCACCTGTATGGAAAAACAGTGCCTAGTGTTTAAACCCAGTAATCTCGTTTCTACGAATTAGGGTACTACATGTAATGTCAAGTTGACTGTTTGAGTTATTCCAAGACACGATGTAGATACGGTCACGTGTCACGAGTCCGAAGGTTCATCAGTCCGAAGGTCCACGAGTCCGAAGGTTCATCAGTCCCGAAGGTCCACGAGTCCGAAGGTTCACCAGTCCGAAGGTCCACGAGTCCGAAGTTCACCAGTCCGAAGGTCCACGAGTCCGAAGGTTCACCAGTCCGAAGGCCCCACTAGTCCGAATGTTCACTCAGTCCGAAATTGGGTTGAAATACGCAAGATTGCAACATGAAAAATATTATACTGAATCTAGTTATAGCAGTTGGTAATTATCCAAATATGAAGGCCTTCAAGTACATACAAGGTCGTCACACAAAGTGTGGGGGATCCACTGAGTGTACGTGCACCCCCAGTTTTAAAATAAAAATGCTAAAACCTTGAACTTCGCGGGGGTTTCGCTCCCTTGGACTTACTATGGCCTGCCCTGGATCCGATGGGGGCTAAGTGGCCCCCAGACCACAGGCGCTTGTTTCATAAACAGACCCAATGAAAATGCTAAAATTTCTCAATTTCCGGGGCTTCGCTCCCTTGACCCTCTTCCAGGGCGATCGATCCCTAGACCAGCTGGGGTGTGTCGCATAATAAAGGTTCCGGGTTTTTAACGTTCGGCCGGAACTTATGATATCCTAAACGTTCCGGTTTCTCTGTAACAATGGTTCCGGCCTGGTTCTGAATGAGAATAATAAGTCTATATTCAAATTTTGATAACTTTTGAAATAAATCTGATAAACTCGTTTTCAAATGTAAACAGTGATAGTCAGTTACATTGATATGTGTTTATTATTGTAGTAGTTACGGCTATGTGGACCGTGGATATCGGCCTGGATAGCTCAGTGGTTAGAGCACCTGACTAGTAATGCAGGGGTCCCGGTTTGATTCCGGTCCAGCCACTTATTTTCTCATTCTCTCCTCTTCCTGTTACATTTGGTGCCGTTGACAGCCCCTTGATTTGCAGGTGATTTCAGTCCTGCAGGGGGTTAAAACCTGGGTAGTTGTCTTCGAGGCGAAGACACTTTAAGGAGGGAAGAATGTAGTAAGTTACGGCTATGTGGACCGTGGATATCGGCCTGGTATAGCTCATGTGGTTAGAGCCCCCCATCCCCCCCCCCGGCTCCTACGCCATGTAGTAATTAATTATGTTAATTAAATTAATATCTACATTGATCTGTTTAATTTTGTTATTGTACTTTTCATGACTGTATGCTAACATGGTAATTGTCAATAAAAGTTATCTTAATTATTGTTTAACCCGAAAAAAGTAACTAAAAGTAGACGTGATCGTAAACATTTCATATTTCAAATCTTAAAAAATTATAGGGCGGAACCAATATTATGACGGAACCAATTTTAACGCGGGCCGGAACGTCTATGACAGCCGGAACGAATATTATAAGTATCTAGCGTTCCGGCCGGAACGCTTAACTGCCCCGGAACGTATATATGCGACAGGGCCTGACTTATCTCCCCTCTTTCGTTCTCATGCCTAATACATGTAACCCTTAATCAGGCAAGACATGTTATAATTACCAATAACATGATGTCTTTATTGGTTGGCGGTGGGGGATACATCTCGCGTGTATTATTCACATTATTATATATTCGGAAGTTACTCTTTACATTGATAGTACTAGACCCAGAAAGAAGTGCATGATTACTGTACCTTGGTGATGATAATACATTTATTGCACGCAATGAGGGGAATAATGGAGATTTATTCAGCCTAAAAGACCATATTCCTCGAGGACAATGCTTTCAAGTAAAAACGTGCATGTTTCCGCTGAACTTTACTTATATTCAGAGCAAAGGCGGATCCAACACTCGCGAACCCCACCCCGTTTGAGAGCCTTTTTGGTATGTTTGTTTTGCTTGTTAGTAAATCCCAGACCATCGATTTTGTCACTGCCCCATCCTTCTGACATCCCTGGATACGCCACTGCAAAGGGTTGCTTAGTCAAGATTTTAAAATTTCATCATAAAATAACGACGTGTTAAATTATGATAGTTTATTCTATTATATATTGCAAGCTGGAACATTTTTTCCCCACCACTAAATGATAATTTGTGCCCAGAAAAATCATATTTCATATTTTGAAGTGGATATGTTGTATAATTTATTGACCATTCAGCTTCTTTAATCAAAATTTCGGACTCGTGAGCCTTCGGACTCGTGGGCTTTCGACTCGTGACCTTCGGACTAGTGGGCGGACACCACCAGAAGGTTATTTTCGATATCGTTACGATATCGCAGTTTGTTTTGACGAATAATCGTCGATATCGTATCTACGGTTGTCGCGCCCACATAGTCCGAAGGTTCACGAGTCCGAAAAGCGCCACGAGTCGAAGGCTCACTGAGTCCGAAATTTGATTAAAGAGGCTGAATGGTCATAATATTATACTAACATATCCACTTCAAAATATGAAATATGATTTTTCTGGGCACAAATTATCATTTAGTGGTGGGAAAAAAATGTTCCAGCTGCAATATATAATAGAATAAACTATCATAATTTAACAACGTCGCTTATTTATGATGAAATTTAAAAGTCTTGACTAAGCAACCCTTTGCAGTGGCGTATCCAGGGATGTCAGAAGGATGGGGCAGTGACAAATCGATGGTCTGGGATTTACTAACAAGCAAAACAAAACATACAAAAAGGCCTCAAACGGGGTGGGGGTTCGGCGAGTGTTGGAATCCGCCTTTGCTCTGAAATATAAGTAAAGTTCAGCGGAAACATGCACGTTTTTTACTTGAAAGCCATTGTCCTCGAGGAATATGGTTCTTTTAGGCTGAATAAATCTCCATATCCCGCTCATTGCCGTGCAATAAATGTATATCATCACCAAGGTACAGTAAATCATGCACTTCTTTTCTGGTCTAGTACTATCAATGTAAAAAGAGTACTTCCGAATATATAATAATGTGAATAATAACGCGAGATGTATCCCCCACCGCCAACCAATAAAGACATCATGTTATTGTAATTATAACATGTGCTTGCCTGATAAGGGTTACATGTATAGGCATGAAGAACGAAACAGAGGGGAGATAGTCAGGCCCCTGTCGCATATTATACTTCGGCAGTTAAGTCGTTCCGGCCGGAACGCTAGAATACTTATAATATTCGTTCCGGCCTGTCATAGACGTTCGCGGCCGCGTACAAATTGGTTCCGTCATAAATATTGGTTCGCCCTATAATTTTAAGATTTTGAAATATGAAATGTTTACGAATCACGTCTACTTCTTTAGTTACTTTTATCCGGGTTTAAACAATAAATTAAGATAACTTTTATTGACAATTACATGTTTACAAACAGTCCATGAATAAGTACAAATAAAAAATTAAACAATCAATGAGATATTAATTATAATTAAACATTAAATTAATTACTACATGGGCGTAGGAGCCGGGGGGGGGGGCATGGGGGGCTCTAACCAACTGAGCTATCCAGGCGCGATATAACCACGGTCCACAATAGCCGTAACTACTACATTCTCCTCTTAAAGTTTCTTCGCCTCGAAGACAACTACCCCAGGTTTTTAACCCCCTGGCAGGACTGAATTCACTCTGCAAATCACCAGGGGCTGTCGACGGCACAATGTAACAGGAAGGGAGAGAATGAGACAAATAAGTGGCTGGACAGGGGAATTCAATACCCGGAAACCCCTGCATTAACTAGTCAGGTGCCTCCTAACCACTGAGGTATCCGGCCGATAATCCACGGTCCACATACCGTAACTACTACAATAAATACAACATTATCAAGTGTAACTGACTATCACTGTTTCATTTGAAAACGAAGTTTATCAGAATTATTTCAAAAAGTTATCAAAATTTTGAATATAGACTATATTTATTCTCATTCACCAGGCCGGAACCAGTTGTTTAAGAGAAAACGGAACGTTTAGGATATCATAAAGGTTCCGGGCCGGATACGTTAAAAACCGGAACCTTTATTAGCGAACACCCCCAGCTGGTCTAGGGGTTTATCGATCGGCCCTGGAAGGGGTCAGGGAGCGAAGCCCCCGAATCTGAGAAATTTTAGCATTTTCATTGGGGTCTGTTTTGATAAAGCAAGCCGCCTGTGTCTGGGGGCCACTATAGCCCCCATCGGATCCAGGGCAGGCATAGTAAGTCCAAGGGAGCGAAACCCCGCGGAAGTTCAGAGGTTTTAGCATTTTTATTTTAAAATGGGGGTGCACGTAACCTCAGTGGATCCCCACACTTGGTGACGACCTGTATGTACCTTGAAGGCCTTCATATATTGATAATTACCAAACTGCTATAACCTAGATTCTATATAATATTTTTTCATGTTGCAATCTTTGCGTATTTCAACCCAATTTTCGACTGGTGAGACATTCGGACTAGTGGCCTTCGGACTGGTGAAGCCTTCGGACTCCGTGGACCTTCGGACTGCGTGAACCTTCGGACTGTGACCTTCGGACTGGTGAACCTTCGGATCGTGGACCTTCTGGACGATGAAGCCTTCGACTCGTGGAACCTTCCGGACTGATGAACCTTCGGACTCGTGGACGTGACCGTATTATCTACATCGTGTCTTGGACATAACTCAAACAGTCAACTTGACATACATGTAGTACCCTAATTCGTAGAAACGAGATTACTGGGTTTAAACACTAGGCACTGTTTTTCCATACAGGTGGAAATGGCAACATCTGACTAGTCCATAAGGAAAAGGCGAAAATAACAGAGACCTATAAGAAACATAGAATTAAGAGCTGGACATACACGGACCCCGTGGTGTACCAATGTTTAGAAGGAGTAAATATCCCCAGTCGACCGGTCACACCCACTGTGAGCCCTATATTTTGAGAAGGTTAACGGGGTGATCAGCGTGCAAAGAACAATTGGTCAGACAGCATTTCACCAAATGCCAGGTTGTACTGGTGTATCGGATCGTTAAAACGACCATAAAGCGAAATGCTGACTTGGGATGAAACTTGAATAATTAACAAGTTAGTCCACTAAGGCTTGGAGTTTTCAATACCATGATACAGATTGAATTGTTGCCCACCACAGGCTCTTTGGACGGATAATAATTCTTCCGAATCACGTAGTCTGTCCCTTAAAAATAAACTTGGATTTACTGACAAACGAGTGGATGCTGTCAACATTAACAACATTCTTCGTCATAAAAATAAGTTTTGTATTCCATCATATTTAAAGTTTTCTTGTATTTCCTTCAAATATACTTCCATTATTGTATACAATTTGTTTTTATTGATTTATTTTAAAACGTCCAACGTCAGAGAGGTATCTTTCAATGCAACGTTTTCTTTATTGTGGTGATTGGCTGAATACGACAAACTAGACATCTGTTCGGATAGATAAAAAATTAAAAATCAGAATTTTGTATTTGATTGACACGTTAAAGCAAAGGTGCGCATCAACCTTCATTTTGTGTTTGATAAATCATAAGTGATGAAGGAATTAAATGTCTTGATCAGGTAAAGGAACATGTATTGGTACCAACAAAGCTTGTAACATTTTCTTCGTTTGTAAAGCATTGCACGCTTTCTGAATCGTTAATGGTAAATTTACCGAGGTACGTGATCAGTTTGCATTGTTTGCTGCGATCTCCACTACAATCTCACACTGCGATTTGGTGAAAGAATTGTACGACTGGTGGTACGCAAGGTCACGCGATCACCTACGACTGGAAATGACTAAATGCTCAGCCACACCGAGTTAAGGGGGCAACCTGGTTACGACTTGCATGTATCTGCGACTGAATATTTTTAGAATCGTGGGCAAATCGTAAAAAGAACGCACGACTGATCGTCGAAGTCGTGGATGAGAGCAAAATCAGTCGCAGCAAGGTCGATGGTTATGCTCAAAAGGTGAAACCTACAGGTCTTGCATTGTCGTACCACCAGTCGCCCATGGTCGAACCAATCGTACAGTATCGTGGGTCGAATCGTCACACGATTGGTTGCACAACTGAGATTTTGCACCTGGCGATTGGTGGTAGCCTACCACCTCTCGTACAACCTCGCGATCAGTATTGCGACTATTTGCGAATTAACCAGACTGGTTGTACGACTTTGATATTGGTGGTTCTACCAGTCTTGCTTACAGTTTAGAATTCTGAAGTGACCTCTGGAATTTCGATAATTTTCTTTTACGACGAGATGGTGGCACCAGCGTTGCAGTCAAGACTAGAAATGATGGTAATTCAACTGCATATGCAGCAAAAACAACTTTATTTGTTAGTCGACGAAACCAGCGTGATTGAGAAATCTGGGTGCGGTCCTGGATGAAGAGGCGGGTATCTACCTATGCCTACCTGATGCAGGAACTGGAGTGGGAGTCTCAGGGTAATTTCAAACTACATTGAACCGAATAAGTTCCACGAACTTCTTTTACGGTATTGACGAAACGGGATATATCAACTACGTGTACCGACGTTATCTTGAATCAGGGCTCAGGCTTGTCATCACCTTACGATGTATGGCTACACCATTTCCTGCGTAGTCAGGGAAGTGTCTGCTGATATTGTGGCTAAGTTCTACTTTCCGTCCACTCTACAGAGGTGGCGTGAAGTATTTTATGCCCTATTCTGTTGTAAGTACTGCTATAATATTGCACTGAACTACATTCTATTGTATTGTATTACATGCACATGTATATCACTTTAAGTGACATATTTCTGTTTTGTGATTTGCAGTCCGCCGAGTCAGTAATTTGGGGGGAAACGATGGAATTTCCATTCTGATCTGAATAAATCATCGTCGCCAGTCAAGGCTCTCAAGAATTCTGACACCGTTATATAACATTTCCAATTGTAGTCCTCGGGCGTCTTGTTGATTCGGAAGTACAAGTTCATATTGACGGCGGACTCACGGCAGTAATGGTTCCTCGTTCGGAACAGTGTATCCATTCACACAGCTTTCTGTCTGAGGGTTGTCTTGGAAGTAAGTGTGGCATAGGATTCCCGCAGTCAAACTGCTACCCTAGCGACGACCGCTGAACAAGCCCATCTAATGACGACGAGTCCTCCTTGCGCACATGGCTGATGAAACCGGAATAGTGACCATTCTAATTAATCAGATCCTCTCTAGGTCGATTACACTGGACAGTTACGTGCTACTCTCGGTCGACGCTGAGAGGATCTGATTCTAATTAGATTGATATGACGGCGCGCCGGAGGACGCAGTATTTTTAATTACCGCCTTCCCCGTGCCCGCCAGCGCGAAGGGTACTAGTGGAGAATGCTTTCGGAATACTTGTACATCACTGGAGATGCCTTCTCGCTATTATGCCACAGGATTATGAGGTGGTCAAGAAAATCTTGAGTGCTTATCTCTGCCTGTATAATATGATGAAAATTGGATTCTGTGGACCGTGTATCGAATGGTAGTTAGGACAATCAACGATGTTGAAGGATGGGCATCATTAACTGAACCGGAGAGCCCAAAAGCCTTGCGTACCGTTTTATGTGCTGACCACGCTCCATCCCTAATCAGCTGAAGATGAAATTGCGTCACTACCAGAGGTTCTATGTACAGTATTGTATCAATCAGCTCTGGAAGTAATACAACGAGGGATAAATCCGTGTAAATCGACTCCTGAAGAAGTCGTTGTCGCCGGCCTCCTTTTGTCTTGAGAGACGATGGCTGCACCAGGTTAAATCATGCTTGGTTGTTGCATCTTCTTGTATGGCTGTGGTGACCGGATGCGGGAGTGGCAGTCTTTACACATGTGGGTTGTCGCCACCTGATCTGTGGAACTGTATTTGTGGGTGGCTCTTGTTTGCGATTACAA
>CAJDSM010034861.1:0-21734 GCA_903981925.1 Ostrea lurida | reverse complement strand
AAAGAAGTTATGTAAAGTGGTTATTTACGCGTGGGGGAAATTTAACACTAATTACGTCGGTCACGTAATGAGCGCGTAAATTTCCCCCACGCGTATACATATAAATAGCCATATATGTTATATATTTCAATTTCCAGGTGGGGGGGGGGACCGCGTATTTTTCCCCCACGCGAAATGTTGGGCATTGGAAAAATAAACGCGTTACTTAAGCCCAGCGTAATAAACACTTTACAGTAATCCCCCGAATTACCGAGAACCCAACCTCTTAGGTAACAGTTTTCCATTTTGATAGAAATGAGTAACCTCAACCCCCCCCCTATGGAATTTGAGAAAGAGAGATTCGAATACCTCTGCATTGTGTTTGCTAAACGTACGAGGGGGCAACTTCCTAGGTAGAAAGATTGGAATCTCTTACCTTTAAAAACTAACAGGTTTGCCATTAGAAACGGTTTCTTGGCACCACCTTTATTGCCCCCTTCTATGAAGACTTTTCTTTTCTTTTCTGAGTGAAAAAAGGAACCATCAGAAAAGAGCTACCTCTTTTTTAATGTTGCCTGATACGGAAACATTCACCTTAAAAACCGGTGGAAGAGCAGAACTAATTTGTTTCTGAAACTCTACTGAGAGGGAGACCAAAGTTTTCTCATTTAAAAGAAGACTTAATTAGGAATCCCTCAGACCATCAGAAACCTTTGCTTTATCCAAGATCTAAGATCTTTTCGATAAAAGTAAGTTTGCAAGGGAGCCCATAAGCGAAAGCTGGAACCCCGAGAGCCTATTCAACCTGAAGTTAAAAAAGGTTTACTTCAGGAGGAAGAGAAACAATCCTTCAGTAAAGAGCAACAGCGACAAAAGTGTTTGCGACACCTAAAACATGAGAAGCATTTCTCAGTAAGATTCTCAAGCTTTAGCCCAGAACAGACCGAGAGAGACGCAGACCATCCACAGGCTTAAGAGGTACCACAATACTAGGTTGATCCCCTTATCAACCGCCGAGAGACAACCACAATACTAGGTATGATCTCCCACATTATCAACCAGCGAGGAGACAACCAACAAATAGCTAGGTATTGATCTCCATTATCAACCAGCGAGAGAAAACCACAATACTAGGTATGATCTCCATTACAACCAGCGAGAGACAACCACAATACTAGGTATAAAGATCTCCATTATCAACGCTAGCGAGAGAACAACCACGAAATACTAGGTATGACTCCATTATCAACCAAAGCGAGAGACAACCACCAAAATACTAGGTAATGAAATCTCCATTACAACCAGCGATGAGACAACCACAATACTGTACATATGCCTGCGTTCACATGATGAGTTGGTTAGATTTACTCGCGATCAACGGAGAGAATTCCGCGAGAGAGAGTCTGAAACCGGCCGTTGTTCACACACGGGAGGAGGTGAGAGGCGCATTAGTCTTGACATTCAAGGGGGCTCGATTAATATTTTACCGTCTCGTTTATTTAATCTCGCATCAAATTTACTTCGCATTCTAGCATTCCCGCCCCGTGGTGTAACGCGAAGCGAACTAAAGCGCCATCTACACACTATACACACATGCGGGACGCAGCGTAGGATCGTATTATTTGCGCGTCCACTATCGGGGATCCATCGCCGTAGTAGCGGATGTATGCATTTGGCCATTTGAGCGAAAAGTAATAAAATGGTGCGGATCAGAGAGGCCGGGGCTGTAACACGCGGCACCGTTCGTTCCCGTCACCCAACACGTACAAACAATATTTCATACTTTGGAGCGACAAGTTTGCGTAAGCGGCTGATGAGTATATTGATTACTGCAGTCGTGCGAGAGCGAGCAACATAATTGAGTGGTAGCTGACGACATACATGGAGAGAGGGGAAGAGATCTAGGAGAGTATAATTATGGACACAAAAGTCCGTACAACTCAAAATGAAAAATTTAAAAGAGCAATTGTATTTTTTTTGTGTCCTTCACCTATGTCTGTATAAACTGCTTTTCTATATATCGCTACGTCGAGTACGAGGCTAATACGGACGCCCCTCACCTGGTTTATGGATGATGGAATAAAGGAGCGATTCAGCTTCCATTGTTAACATTAGAACGAATTTTTATTGAGCACAACCGTTTCGTGACACAAATTGCAACACTGGCTTTGTTTCCCTGATTTGAGGTGCTAATTGAATTTGTCGTTGAGGTAGGGCTTGCGTTTTTCTAAGAGAGGGAAAGATGTTCTCTCGTAGGCGATATATATTCGCGAGAGCTGATACCCTATGGTTCTTTTGCCGGAATCAGTATGGCATCAGTTTCTTGTTTCTATTCCCTCAGGAAATAAACACACAGCTTAACTTTTGTGGGGAAGATCGAGAATAAGTAGACTTATCATGTGAGATCTGGGTGTTATTATTCACCTGGTGTTCTCTGTTCTTTGATTTCCTCGGCCCCCTCTCCTCTTGCGGGCTGCGCCCACCCGTGCGCTGTAGCCACAGAATTCTAAGCAAAATTTAAGTTCGATTAATTTACTCCTCTTCGACTTTAATTCGGGTGTGCCCCCCTGGTTCCGCGCGGCAGTTGCCGGCCAGCATCACTACATGCAGAGAAGATCGGTATAATCCTCGTCACGCAGAGTGCTGACATACTATTTAACTTCGCATTAGATTTTAATGCGGAAGTAAATATTTAATGCGCATCGCTTTTCGTGGTGGAAGGCGCGCTCTCTGGCTGTGGAATATTGCGAGAGATGGGTCACTCACGCACATCATCACATCTGGAGAGCGCATCACCACGTCGTGGCGCCGATAGCGCGTGGAGAGTCGAGACGCCCAAACAAAAGCGTAGTGTACTATATGGTACATCTTATTCCACTGGCAGGTATATATTATATATCCTACATTTCCTCGCGCGTGTACTTGATGCATGTCAGTCTTCCCATTGCCGCCTTGCGACGGCTCCCCTCGCCTCGCGCCACCGACTGCTAGAGAGTATGTCGTATGTATGTCGCTCAGCTAAGTTATACGTATTCAGGAAATAAGTATGCCTACTCCACACAGTATATAAACATATTACTAAATTATTAATCAATCACGTATAAATCACTCGTATTTGTATGACACCATGCCATAATACTATTGTTATTATCATTAACGAGCGAGAATGAACAAGAACGACATACTGTTCTTGAAACTACATTTCGTGTGTATATTTACAAAGAACGGCTGTTATTCTTGTTTATTCTTTTGTCAAATTGCCGAAGTTAAGAAGTGAAATATACAATGTCTCCATTTGACGAAAATCCTTCCCGAATAATGTAACTTCGTCAGAACTACCAAGAGCTACCTACAAGTAAAACTGTGTTGTACAACCATGATTATCACAGAATTACATGTAATGGTCACCTCGTCACGAAAGGCACAATTCATTTCCCGTGATTTTATTTTACTTTCTAAGGATCACTTTACAAAAATCTGAAATATACCATTACAGAGTGGTTAAAAAAGCAGAAGAAATAGTGTTTTGTGTTCGAAAATAACTAGGCCTATAACTTTCATTTTTAAACATACAAGAAGTGGTTCTCTCAGGCATAGCTTAGACTAGTTGATGAACAATGGAATATTAGTCAAAAGAATTTTCTAGGTTTTCTTAACTCTAGCAGAATTTCAAGAACGACCGTACAGGACACAACTGAAAATCTCTTAGGTTTTACTGTCAACAGAGAGAGAGAAGAGGGGGGAATTAACCTTTGTTCACCTTCACATAATGAAACTCTCTCCCTTCCCCGTCATCTGCTTCTGAATCAATTTCTGCTCACTTCTCATTGTTCAGTTTTTCTCCATGGTTAGTCAATGATTTTCCTGATTCTCCTCATGGGTAATGTTCCCAACTGCCGTCCTTTACAAACGCTCGGAACGCCTCGCGCAGATCTCCTCCGTCTCCGGGGGCTCTTTGATTTGATTGCTAAAAATTTTCATACTTCTGAGAATTTTAGTTTTTCCCGTCTGTCAATAATAACAACTATAACTTGTTACAATCCTAGTGTTGAGGCATGAAATGACATTTTGTCTGCTAATTGACACTAGAGACTCCGATATTTCTTAAATAAAGAATTTAATCAAATACCAGTATAATGAATTGCTCTAAAATTGTAACTGCATTGCTACTTGCAAAAGTACGAAAGCAATCTAACCAACTTTAGTTCATATGACGCTCTAGAATTATATGTGTTTACAAAGGTCAATGGAACTGTCCTAACTTCTAAATACCCTTCCTAAATGCCATGTACATGCAAACTGACCTGTCACCAAATCTCACTAATATCTACTAATTGTCTCTTTTAACTGAGAAATAATACAAACATATAGTAAATCATATAAGAGTTGTACCGCCTGTGGTTGAAGTTCAGCAACACCCGCCTCGTAAGATTGATATAATATATATATGTATAACATAATTTGCTTATTTGGGGTAATTTGATTGTAAACTACTTGTAGTTACCCCCTAGTATATACTGGACGCCCTGTATAGGGAGGGTCATAAATGGCCGTCTAAAACTAGATGTACATGATGAACACATGTATCTATGTAAGGCAAGATAACGACAGTGACAATCTCGCAGGTTTAACATGGCCATGAAAACACATCAGACAGCTTTGACTCAATGGTAGGTCATACTGGTAAACTCAAATTGTTGTACGAGCTAGAATTTAACCGAATGCTGCCTTTAACGTGACTGGGTTGAAACCCCTGCAACAACAACTTGTCTGCAAGTAGCTTGCCTCGATCAAAAACTGATTCATACGCAGAACAAGCTTTGCGTCATCGATAAGTTAAGAAGACAGTTCATGGATATTGCTACATAAATATGGGAGGTTTACGATGGAGAAGCTGAAATCGTCCCCGTTTGTCATAAAGTTGAGTAGTTAGATGCCCTTCTGTCAAATGTTCAACAAAATATCCAAGCACGCAGCAGACATGGAAGACTCTGTGGTGTGCCTATGCTCTTATATACAAGATCCATCTGTACTTACCAAATTGCTTTTTTAAAGCTAGACGAGATACTGATCCAGAACAGGAACTTAGAGCTCAAAAAAATAATGATATCCGATGGTCTGGTAAAATCTATAGGTTTTCGGTACGTAATAATACCCTTGAGGCTAGTAAATTAACCGCTCGAACTTAGTCATATTCTTAATTTACTTTATGACGTAAAAAATGTAAATAAAATCATCCAAGTAAATGATACTCACGAAGTCAGATGTGAAGTCACATCTGAAAAACAATGTGAAACAATAATCCTGTTAATAGGGCTTTAGACAATAGTTAGTGCTATGACGTCATTTTTTGTCATCTATAGCTCAATTCAAGAAACGTGTGTATCGTTAATACACTTCATTCATAGAAACATTCATGGAATTTATTTACATTATGTTACGTTCATAAGTAAAATTAAGAAATTGACTAATCCGAGCGTTATTACTAGCCTCAAGGGTATTAATTAACGTACCGACAACCTATAATTTACCAGACCATCGGATCATCTTAATTATTTTGAGCCTAAGTCTTGTCTGGATCATATCTCGCCTAAGCTTTAAAAATCAAACAGACCCCTGGACCGATGAGGAAACCAGGTGCCTGATTGGACTTGCTAGTATTAATTGGCATTCCTTGATGACGCAGTCGCATAATGAATGTGTTCAAGGTGTCAACTTAATTCTCAATTCATAATTAGTGAATAAAACGTCAGAACTCCGTGGACTGTCCCACAGAGCCAGGATGCAATTAAAGCTTTTGTTAATACAAAGTGCATGCCTATCCCTGTATTGAACTGTATACCACTTGGTTGCTTACATCGTGGGTGGACGATGCTGTGTGTACATTACCTATCCAAATCACTAATTGAATGCATGGTAATCACCGGGTATACCCACTGCGGGGTGTAGGCCCTATGTTGTGACAGGGGTGTTATGGCTACTGAGGCCGAACAGTACAAGGTAGTTAAGGATGTTTTTGCCATATTTTCATAATTTTATGGATATAATTTTTGCAGGAAAACACTGCTTGCGGAAGAAAGCATCAATTAAAGAATATAATTGGACACACATTATATCCCCTGTACGTCTTTCTAAGTTTTACCAAAACACCTCAACACAATTCCCTGAACGATCGGGACTAAATGTGCTACTACCCGCATTGTTATAATCAAAGATGTTAAACAAGCTTTTTTTATCTTCACTTTTACGTGACAAACAATTACGTACATTGTATAACTTGAACATATACTGTCAGTGAATAAAAGCATGGTGTTTAACGATATCGACAAAAATTCTATGGTGTGCACGGAGTGTAGGCTAACCTGTTGTGGCGGGTGTAAGCTAGCCAACATTTCATATATATTTAAGAAATCAGATAATCATTTTAAAATATTTATCGGATATAAATACGGGTTGGTCCGTGATCAATTCCAAACCCCGTATTTATATTCCGATAAAATATTTTAAAATGATACCTTATTACTTATATTTTCTTTTTTGATCCGATAATCATTGGTGAAATAGTGTTAGCAACATGTTCATACATTTTCAACATTGTTGACCCACATCACGCTCGTTCAAAATGGAACGAAAACACAAAAAAAGTTCCATGAAATGAAGAGCTTTTTTAATTATTAGGACGCTAAAAGCAAATTATATAAAGAAAGAACATATAACATTTCTTCAAAAGTATATGTATTGAAACTCTTCCTTATGTCTAATAATTTTGCAAAAAACTGATATTTTGAATTCTGCGCCCAAAGTTTGGGATGGCGCGCAACATTACAACTCACAGTTGTGATGCGGTGTCATTTTGAAAGTTGGCAGACAGTTGTTGAATGATTTTTGAGAGATATTTCGTGACATTACGGGTTTACCAGAAGACTGAGGTGGGGGAACATGAAGGACAGGGGCGGCAGTCGTCAGGTTGGTAAGAAAATAATTCACAACAGACAATAGAAAACAGAATGAATCCTCCTGAAAGAACTGACATAGCAAGACGAAAGGTAGGTGACGTCTGGAATTGTAATGTGACAAACATGCCTCACTGAACGCTTCTGTTGACTCGAATAGATTTTCTTATAGTTTTCAACGACCCCCTCGCTCGATGCCCCGACAAAAGATGATCTGGCGTGAATGCAAAACGGCCACTCATGGGTGTGATGGCGGGCGCACGCAGGCAGTGGTGGTGTGGTAGGTTTGATATCCGGTAACAATTGAGACTTACAAATCCAGAAGAAGGACCTTTTCGCTAGAGCTGTGTACCATAAAATATTTCAAAACTGGAAGAGAGAGAGATGCGTCTTTGTAGCATGTGTTAAAAGAGGTGTGGTAGCAATTGGATTCTGATTTTGAATTGGACAATGTATCAAGTTCCTGGAATTTCATAATTTTTTTGTCGATGGAGCTTCATTAAACATCCAATTCCACCCTGGGGAAATTTTGTTGTTTCGTGTTTCATGACGAAGCGTTGCGTATTCCAAGAACCATTTTCATTCCTTTAAATGAAATTCTAGCCACGGAAATGAAAATGATTTGAATGATTGACCAACCATATTGCCCGCAATAAAACAAGGCGAAGTAGAGCACGTTTGAAATAGGAAAGCGATTCTTTGTTGATCCTCTTATGGATGATATCTTTGTGGTTGTGGCCCGGATGCTCTGGTTTTGTCATCATTTTAAAGCCCATCCATACATAAGTAAGAAGTTTATAGATATATTTTTTGTTTTTGATGAAAAGTCCAATGAACTTGACCGAAAAAATAAAATCATCAAAATATTTTGTGTGTTTATTTTCATCTATTAATAGAATTCTGTAATACTTAGTAAAAGTCGACCGGTACCTACTTTTCAACATACGGAATATTCAATACGCGACAGCTGTGACCTCTTTACCTCATATAACGTATTTATGGAGTGGTAAATACGTATTTGCTCGTAATATGTGTTATATAGAAGAAAAACAGTTGCAAATGTAAAATACGTGGGTTAATCTACAAGACTTGACATTCTTCTAGAATTGCTTATAACCTAAAACCACAGTCTTTGTTCTAAAAATTACATCATGGTTTAACATGTAGATCAGTTCAAGGAATTTCCCCATCTTTCTCCAGTTCCTATTCCTTTGTCAAATGTGTCTCAACCCCAGAAAAAATATCTCTTCTTTTAGCAGAGATAGAACGTCTTGTGACTAAAAAAGGGCAGTAGAGGAAGTACCTGTGACTTCAATAGGCCCAGGTTTCTATTCTCGGATCTTCCTTGTTCCAAAGAAAATAGGGGGAATGAGACCAGTCATCGACTTGTCCATCCTCAATTCGTTTCTTATTGTTCCCCATTTCAAAGTGGAGACAAATCGATCTATCAGAACTTCTATCTTACCAGGTATGTGGACCACCTCCCTGGATAAGCATCTGCTTATTTCCATGTTCCTATATGTCCCCCCCCCTACCGCAAATATCTTGGGTTTGTTTGGGACAACAAGGTTTATCAATTCAGAGTTATGCCTTTCGGCCTATCTACAACTCCTCTGGTTTTCACCAAGGTCATGCAATCTGCCGTAGCTCATCTTCACCCCCGGGCCATCCAGATCCACTCTTATCTGGACGACTCTCTGTTGAAGGAGCTTTCCAGAGACAATCTTCTCATCAACACAAACTTAGTCATCAAACTGTTTCTCTCTCTGGGTTTCCTAATTTCCTGGGAAAAGTCGGATCTGAATCCATCTCAAAACTTTGTTTTTCAGAGAGAACGTTATCTGACTCGTGTAGGACTAGTTCTACCTCCTTAGGAAAAATTTCAGAATCTTCAGTTGAAACTTCAACAGATTTTTTTCTCAAGAAACATTCTGCTTGCCATTTTTTTTCAGTTACTAGATCTCTTGAACTCTTTAGCCGATGTTGTTCCTCTTATTCGATTTCACATTCGACCTTTCCAATTTTATCTTCATCAACATTGGCTCCCTCTTCTCAGAATTGGGAATTTCAAATCCCTGTTATTCTTCAGGAATTGTAACGACATCTTCTTTGGTGGATTGTTCAAGAGAACGTTTTGAAAGACCAAACTCTGTCCTTTCCAGTTCCAAATCAGACTCTTTTCACAGATGCCTCCAACTTCGGTTGGGGTGCTTATCTGGAAGGTCTTTCAGTTTCAGGGATTTGGAGCCCAGATCTCAGGAAAGAACACATCGATTTCCTAGAGATGAAGGCAGTTCTTCTGGCTCTCTCTTTTTGAATCAGTTCTGCAAAACAAGTCTCTTGTTCTTGCATCAGACAACACGACAGTGGTTGCTTACTTGAAAAATCAAGGGGGGTCTCATTGTTTCAAGCTATTTCTGCTCACGAAAGAACTTCTTTTCTGCAGTCAACTTCAGCTACATTTGGTAGTTCGTCATGTCCCAGGGAAACTCAATATCTTAGCAGACTCTCTATCGAGAACTCTAGCTCCAGTGAATACAGAATGGGAACTTTTCCAGTCAGTTTTTCATGCTATAACACTTCATCGGGGATCTCATGTAGATATTTTTGCAACAAGCCTCAACTTCAAACTTCAAGTGTTCGTGTCCCCCGTCCCAGATCCAAAATCTTATGCAGTAGACGCCATGAGTTTCCCTTGGGAAGTGATGTTCAGTTATGCATTCCCTCCATTCAGATTTCTGTCTGCAGTTCTTCGGAAGATTGCTACAGAGCAATGTCTGGTCATTCTTAATTCTCCAGCTTGGCCCAAGCAAGCTTGGTATCCAGATCTTCAACTGTATTGTGCTCGGCCTCTGTTACTACCGGTGAGACACAATCTTCTTTCCCAATTCAAGGGCAAGATTTGTCATCCCAAGCCAGAGAATCTACATCTGTTCGCGTGGCTTCTCTCAGGGATAGTTTCAAGGAGAGAGGCTTTTCTGAGCGTGCAGCCAGACATCTCTCCCAAGCAGTCAGATACTAGTACTCTACTAACATCGTCTACGAAAGAAATTGACCCTTTTAAAATCACTGTTCAGCAGCTAGCTGAATTTCTTATCCACTCATTTGAAGAGAAAAATTGGTCTCCTTCCACAATTAAAGGTTATCGTTCTGCTATTTCCAGAACTATCCACTTGTCTGGAGGTCCGGATTTGCCAATAATGAGTTTATTTCTCTTTTAATTAAGAATTTTACTCTATAACGTCCAAGACAGAAGTTTTTAATTCCTTCCTGGAACCCAAGTTTGGTTTCTGTCCAGCTTTAAAAAAACCTTTCCTTTTTGAACCAGCCGAAGAAGTAGATATGAAGTTTCTCTCTTATAAATGTTGTTTTCTCCTGCATTAGCTTCAGGTAGAAAGAAGAGTGAAATCATGCACTTTCTATCTCTGACTCTTGTCTTAGTTTCAATAGAGATAAATCTTCAGTTATCTTTTAACTGATCCAGTTTTTCTAGCTAAGAAAATCAGATTCCTAATCGAGGTTCAGAACCAATAGTCATTCCTACTTTGCCTATCGATTCTAGTTCTAAACTGCTTTATCCTGTCAGAGCTTTACTTATCTATCTCTAAAGAACTCGTAGTCTTAGACCTAAGGCTAATACTAGGCTTTTTATTCCTATAAAGAAATGTATTTCAGATTTATCATCTAAAACAACATCAACTTGGATTTGCAAAACTGACCGGTCAACAGGGGATGCTTACTCCTCCTAGGCACCTGATACCACCTCTGGTGTGTCAAGGGGTCCGTGTTTGCCCAACTCTTGTTTTTGTATTATATTTGGGACTTACGAGATTGATCATTGTTCGATATCTTTGCCTTTACATTCTGTTAGCTTACAGTTCTTCTGATGAAGAATCTCTGTCTAGTTTAAACATTAAAGCCCACGAGGTTAGAGCCATATCTACATCTTGGGCTTTGTTTGATAATGCTTCTCTAGAGGAAGTTTCTGGAGAAACTGAAAATTCCTTCATTTCTCATTACCTGAGATCTCTATCTTCTCAAGCTGAGGGCTTATACTCACTGGGGCCTTTGATTACGGGACAAAAATTGTTCTTCCTCCTGCATCGTCTGGTTCAGGGGATTCAGCTTTACGTTAGATTCTGTAATTTTGCTCAGAATTTATTATGGTAACGTACTAGTATTTATTGTGATAAAATGTAACATTTTTAAAGTAAAATGGGATTTTATAAAATAAATACATACTTACCATCATAAATTAAAGGTCCCTCCCAACCTCCCCTTCATCCCCTGTCATGTCCTTTGTTTTAGTTTCTTGCTTACCTTTGGAAATTAAATGGACGAGTATAGGGTTGATGTTTGGGGTGGAGTCATTCCATTGGATGTTATTTTTAGTTAGGGGATTCCGCCAGTTTGCCTTGCTCAGAATTTATGATGGTAAGTATTTATTTTATAAAATCCCATTGTTAAAGTTCAAGCCCCTCACGGGGCTTGTGTCATGGACGCGTCAAACCTAAGACTTAAAAATAGGTATTGATCGCTCCTTCGCCAAATTCTCGTGAAATGACTAAAAATTACAGTTAAATTTCAACAAATACATGTAATTTCCTCTACAAATGATAGACTATGCATGATAGTTTATCAGGGTGGTAAAATGCTTTTATATGATTGTTTATCAATTGGCGAAGATAACAATATATTAAACGTAACCACACCCCCAACCCTCAAAATTTATACAAAGTCGAGTGTAGAGCAGCACGGACCTCCGACAATAGCGAAGGTAGGACCAGGCGCCATGGAGGAGCAAACATTCTCCGCCGACCGGTCACACCCGCCGTGAGCCCCCCAGTCGAAACAAAGCAATCGGAACCACCCGTCGCCAAATCCAGCACGAAAGTGACATTCTAACTAAGGGCACGAAACAAATCAGTCAACATATGACTCAGAAACAATCTGTAATCGCAAACAAGGTCACCATAGCGACCGCAGAACTTGTAGTCATCACACCCATCGATATACAATGCAGATGCCAGTCTGCCATTAGAGTCAATTTGAAGTAAAACATCCAAATATGAAGCAGATATGTCAGATTCTGTGGTGTCCTTTATTTCGAGTTCGTCGGGATATATCAAATGGACATACTTATGAAAATTATGATTGTTAATTGATAAGACATCATCCATATATCTATATGTACGGTTTAAGGACACGGCAAGTTTTTGTTTATATCCTGTAACAGTTTTTGAATAAATTCTGATTCGAATGAGTAGAAAAATAAGCCTGCCAATAGGGGCACAGTTAGTGTCCATAGGAATACCAACATATTGTTGGAAGACATGGTCTCCAAAGACCACACAAATACCATCTACAAGAAGCCCAAACATGCCCCCAATATCTACTTCAAAGATAGTGTATCTGAGATCTACTGCCCCAAGCATCATGAAAGATATTTGCTTAAAATGACATTTTTGTGATGAAATGTCCAAAATTCATACAGAGCAAAGGCATGGACCAATTTTATTTTTTGTCAATTTGAGTATTATACCAGGAAGGTTAGAACTTCCATACCATATTCCTGGTCCATTTCTGTGCTCTATGTGTAAATTGGACATTTTTTCACAAATAATTGTGAACTTAAGCAAATGCTTGTATTTCACGATGTTTGGGCCGGTAGATCTTGAATAAACCAATGATTTTCACCACCCTGATAACCTATCATTTATGCAGAAAATAATTCGTTGAAACTTCACTTTAATTCTAACTATTTCACAATGCCGATTTTTTACCCTTCGTGGGCCTACTCCCTTGACATTGTTAAAAGGAGATTAGTACTTAAGCAAAACCTTCATGTTTTTGGTGTAACCAATTACATGAGTTGAACACGATTAAAGTTGTTTCGACTTTTCTTAAGTGTTTTTTTTTACGCCTCTTCGAAATATTTCATTTAAATTTCAAGAGCCATCACCGGCTGTAATATGTGACGTGTAATATGCTGTCACTTAAACAGAAATCTTTGGTGGCATTTGGCAAGTGTCCTGGTGATAAATATTTTTTTCTTCAAGAGTAAATACAACTTTGAAAACAATAAATTAAAGTTTATAAATATATTGCAATAATAGATATAATGTATAAAATTTTGGCAAGAAAATCATGACTCTCAATTTAAGCAGATTGAGGGGGATGTACCAGCGGTGGCAGCTTATGGCGCTTTTTGCGATGCTTTGACGTGATCGGCGGAAGTATGTGTGTCATCGGGGGAGACTGGCCGAAATCGTTCCAACCATTTTGATGAAAAGCAGTGTCGTCTGTGAAAGAGTTGGCTAGATCATTCTGGGGATGTACATCACCGGATCTAAAGGAAGATTTCCTCTTCTTCTTTTTCTTCTTCTTCCACTGTTCCTGTCTCGGTGGATGGCTGGAGATAATAGAATCTCCGAATGGAAAGTTCTCGCTAAATTTTACCGATTTTTTCTCAATGGACAGTATGGTGTGATTTCTAGGTGGTTGGTTGCATATCATAGAATCCCCCGGGCTCCCAAATGATATAGAATTCTTTCTGTCCGATATGGTGTGTTGCCCGGTTAGTGTCGTCTGCTTTGACATACACGGGAAATATCTATGAACAAGAAATGAAGATGTGGATTTATTTTGGTGGAAAGACATCTAACTGCTTGTACAACAACGTGTTTTGACTTCAAATTCAGGCATGTTTTTTTTTTATGACTATAAAGATTTGAGACACGCTAGTATTATACCTCTGACACTTTTTAGCAATAACGATGGCGGCTATGATGAGTACAACAGAGAAACAGGTCGCCATTGCTGCTATGAGCACTGTATTATCTGAAATAGACATTGTATGTACTTTATAACTACTGCAGCAACAGATAGTCAGTAAATACCGTTTACCTTCTTATCATCACCTAGAAATCACGTGTGAGATTTTGTAATTTTCCCATAAATGAAAAACTTTGCAAATTACGTTCATTGTCACAGGTTGAAGACGAGTATCATTTTATTCTGGTCTGTTCATCTTTAGATAAAATTAGAAAAATGCCCTTTAAAATATGTTATTTCAAATCCTTCTGTTTTCAATTAACTTGTTCATGCAAATTTGTTGTCATCAACGAATGCTCGGTACAGAGTTATGTAAATTGGGCAATATTTAAAATTAGGAGCAGACGATTAATGTACTATATGATTCAGGAGCTAGACTTTCTTGAAAATCATCATCATCATCATCACTGTGGGTTGTTTTTTTTTTTGGGGGGCGGGGGTAGGTAGGGTGTGTTTGGGTGGGTGTCTGGTATGATTTGATTTCAATTCCCGATTTGAAAATTTGTACTTCTTTTCGTCTTTTGCTTTGGTTAGGCCTATGCATATATCAATAAGTAAACTTAGTCTCGGTGAAATTATGGCAATTTTGATTGGCTAAAGAATTCGTTTGATTTCTGTATCAAAGAAAATCTTACTTTGACTTCATGTTGTGTATTACGGAAGCCCATTGCGGCCAGTTCATAGAAAGATATTTCTTTTATTGCGTTTAAACGCAAATATTATTGCGTTTAATCGCAATATCTTTATATATGAATTATTTTTTATGTCAAACTGTTGGATGTTAAAATGGACACAAACTGGTTTATTCTATTTTTTACTCGGATTGACTTATAATTAAATAGTGTGTTATGTAACTTTACACCAAAGATTTCGTCTTCAGCCCTATAAGAGCTGATTTCAGTTGTGATTTCGCATCTGACTTCATTGTTACATTTGCACTACCTGGTATAGGACTTGTCGAACGTGTACTTCTTTAGTATTTCCCTCTAGTTTTGTTTTGTTTTTATTTTGCTTTGGTAACAATTCAACATTATGGAGGCCTAGGGCAACATTTACGACTTGCTTGTCTGTGCCATTTTGTTAGCGCTGCCTACCATTTCAATATTGGTAGACAACATAGAGGTTGTTAAATTCAACTCCTCTTATTTCCTTCCTGCCATCTTGAACCCAAACACGTAAATGAAAATATCCTCAAATTGTATGTAACAACTTAATTCCCATAATATATGAAATCAAGCTCAGATATCAATTAAAATTACTGCAACCCCCCCCAACAACGTGTTATATTTGTGCCCTTTTTAGACTACTATTTAAATGGTTGAAACTATCTAACTTGCCAAACGAATCCTATATTCGGTCTGACTCCATTTGACTTTGCATCTGTCATAAGATATACCGATTACATCACATGATTTGTAAGATGTGGCGAGTCAGATCTGATAAATCATATACAATGTAGTACAAATAGGGTTGCGGTGTTCCTACTGTGAGAAAAAGCTCGTTGCTATGAGTATATACACAATGTATTTGTGTTTAAGTGCAATTATGTTTACGCTTAAAAGCAGTAAGATTTGGTTTAAACGCAATAATTTTTGCGTTTAAACGCAATCTTTTGAGTTTAAACGCATAATATTTTGCGTTAATCGCAATCTTTTGCATTTCAACGCAATAACTTTTGCGTTTTAACGCAATAACTTTTTCGTTTAAACGCAATAATTTTTTGCGTTTAAACGCAATAATGATTTTGCGTTTAAACGCAATAATATCATTGCGTTTAAACGCAAAAACTTGCATTTAAACGCAATCGTTTGCGTTTAAACGCAATTATCTTTGCGTTTAAACGCTATCTTTTGCGTTTAATCGCAAAGTGTTAGCGTTTAAACTCAAAATTTTGCGATTAAACGCAATAATTATTGCGTTTAAACGCAATAAAAAAATATCTCTCTATGTACTGGCCTCAATGGGCCTCCGTAGTGTATTGATACATCATATAAATTTGAAAATCAAATAATGTTTTATCATCCAAACTCAGCGTTTTAAAATATCTCAAAGATAGAGAGTAAATTATCATTTTTTATTTGTAGGATGGAGGTATAGCATGGAAAGGAAAAAAAAAAAAAAACCCGGAAAAACTTCACATCTTGCGCTACGCTGCAGTGATGCATGATGTTTTTGGAAGTATACCTCCATCCAAGGAAAAAAAAATCATAAATTCATTCCTTAAGCGCGAGGAAATTGTACTCGCAAAGCATTATACGACAGTGAATGAATGTTGTACTTGTAAACATACCTGAATCGTCTGGTATACGCGTCCCAAGCTGTAATACAAATTAAAACAGGCATAAAAGAACCTTTCAACATATGAACGTGAAACAAGTGAGAAAGATCGGTTCTGTCCAACATCAGTGAAATAAGTTTTATGTAGTCCCCAATGATTTAATCTACAGAGGGGGTATTTAACCAGAAACATATTTGTCTCTGCTTTAACTCTAGTTTTGTGATATAACGTTTATATTCCGACATTAGGAACATTGCCGAGGACACTTTGGTTTAAATTTGTTCTTTGCTTGAAGCAGGCATAACCCAACATGCACCAACTAATTTGATTAAGAAAGATTGTGTCCTACATCAAAGAAGTCTCCAATATCTTGATGTCGATAAACACTATTTTAACGAAAGAAAGTTCATTCCACTTACAGCTTTTCGTATGCATTTCAGACTTTCCAAATCACAATCATACTGCTGTTTGTCATACATTAGAAATGTCTGGTGGTTACTATAAGAAATGCCATCATAGCTTAGACTGATGTTACAGCCGCGTGCAGCCTCGTTTTCGGTGTTGCTTGTGGTCATGGGTAGATCCAGCGATATCAAATTAAAATGACGATATGTGGCTTGAGTTGTTGAGGTAGTCGTTGTTGTAACCGACCCATCTGAGCTTATCTGAAATGCATACAAAAGTATTCTGAGAAATAGTGTTGGTGTCCCTTGGTTGATCAAAACTTGAATCTGTTAGGCCAAGTAGTCAATATAACTTCAGGTTCTGTTCACACAGGCACACGCACGCACGCATGCGTAGTAGCTCAAGATCTTCGACACATATTTTATTGTTATAACAAAAGGATTGGGCACAATTAAGTTCTTGAAACTTAGAACGCCTTCTCCTATCTTTCTAATCTTTCTAATGCTTACTGTAAAACACGACAGCTTTGCCCAAATGTTTTTCGAATGGAAGTATCCGTTCACATTGATTTTTTGGCACAACCCTGATCCTGTGTGACACAAGCCTTGGAAAGGGAGGATAAACATCTCTGGAGGAGAGGATGCCCTCATAGAACAATCACTGCCTATGAATCCACCAAAACACTCACAAACCCCTGTTAAAATGTAGGTTTTGTTTCTCATATTTACAAGTAGAATGGTTTCTCATCAAATGGTAATGAATGAGGTAGAAGACGAGAAACTTGATTTTTGTTCAAACCGTATGCCTACACATATGTTATAGAGAGAACATACAAACTTAAATATCATGTTCTTAAAAATGGTAAAACAATTTGCAAACATTATGCTCTAAACTATTAGAATTCGTTTACCATAAAAATTCCTAAAGACTTATTGTCGTGATTTATTGCTATTTGTAATTAATTCATTCATTATCTTTTAAAACCAATTAAATGAAATGCAAATATTACCTCCCTTTAGAGAATTTAACCTTTCCTTTCATAGCTTTATGACATACAAGCAGCTTAAAATTTAATAATTACTGTAAACCAACTTTTATTCGCGGCTACATTATTTCACGATTCCCCTGTGGTAAACTGGTTTACGGCGAATGATTTCGCGATGGAGCCTTTTTGTAGTAGACAAACAAACATTCAAGGGCTGGTTCGCGAAGAGAAATATTTACGACAATGAGGTTCTCGCGAATATCGCAAAAATTTCTCACACGCGAGTAAAAGTTGATTTACAGTACCTCTTGCGCAGTTTCCATTTCCAGAGCAATTTTGTGGACAGAGGAGGGAGGTAATGACGTCCACGAGATACTGTCCATCCCGTGATTTCTCAATGTAGTATACCTCATTATGCATTACTTCCATTGAACACACTCCCTTTAAAGTATTCAAACTATCTAGCAAGTATGTTGTATTCCCTGAAAGCTGAAATAAGAACAATGTTTTTAACCATTGAGATATTGCCTAAGATATATTAGCTTTAACATTAGTTTTGCAACTTCTGTATTTATGAATTTCAAGGACACTGTATGCATAGTGTGTTCTCCGTGTCCATGGAAACAGAAAACGTACTTTAATATCGGCCACACAGTTTTCTACATAGGAATTTGATGACACGTTTGCCATTGTTTCACACGTGCTGACGGCAACGTCATTGTTAAAAGAATCAACACAGAACGTTCGAGCGGAACTTTCCGTCCAACCATTAGTCCAACCAGAAACCTAGAAACATGAAATGGCTCGATTTAAATCAAAATTAAAACAGAAATTATCTCTGGGAGCGAGTGTATTTACGAGGTAACATTTTGTGAATTCTGTGTTCTGTGTATGATTTTGTTATTCTGTGTTGTGTGTATGTTATTGTTATTCTGTGTTCTGTGTATGCTGTTGTTACCCGAGGAGTCTCTGTTTCGTTGTAGTTTGGATCGTAAGACAGTGCGTATACAGAGTCACCAGAGTTGCTTTGAGTGTACAGTGAAGACAGATTAGCTGCGATAGAGTCACCCTCTATACAGAACATGCTTGGTGTAACGAGGTTGTATATATTGGAGTCTCCGGATTCGTCTGGTCTCCCTTTACACAGGCTGTATCTTTCTGACTGGTAATTGTCGAAACTGTTTCACAAATATAGCTCATCATCATCTATAAAGTTCGTGAAGAAATGTATTCATACAAATACTCTTTCAGAAGTCAATCAGAAATTCATACTTACTTAAAAAAGTCGGGGCTACTGGAAAATAAGCTTTCATTTGAATTTAAAGGAATCCTGCAAACGGAAAGTACACTAGTAAGCTAAAAGTCAGTTTAATACATTTTCAGATAATCACAAATCTTCAGAAAACCAAGTTAAAAAATCCCACCTCCAGGAAAGGGCAAACTTTTGGTTGTCTGCTGACTTTGAAACATTTCCCTGCCTACTGATAAAATCATCGCTCCGGTTTCCGTTAGCCAATCCACACATACCCTCGCTGGAACCGACATCAAGGACGGACGCTTGAACTCGGACGCTACTTATCCACGCATTGTCATACGACAACTCGAAGGAAACTCTGGTACCACTCGGGAATATTACCTAAGAAAAAGTATCTACGTCATTTTGGGGAGAAAAATCTTACTTTCGCAACGAAGAAAAGACATAGGTATCATTCAAAGAGCGCTCATTAATTCAAGGCAATTCGCACAGTATATGTATTATACCTCAGTCAGACCTCCTGATTTTGTTATGTGCAAGTCCAGTGTGTTGTTAAGAGTGAGATTTTCGTAAGGCACAGTCAACGACTCCGTCTGTGTAAAAGAGACCTGTGCGCATGTCCTGACGACATAGAGACTGTAATTGCTTCTGACCGAAACACCACAGTTACAGGTAGCAGACCCAGCAACACATGAAGAAAACAGTACATTTACCTGCGAGAAAAGTAGGTCAGTTCATTAAAAGTGCTTTTGGTATATCTATTCTTTGATGTCAAAATAAAATAAAAAATTAATTAAATCATTTCGATATTCGTAGAAATATAAAATAGAGAATAGGTTTAGAATCTTTATCAACTTCAACTATTTTTTGTTATAAATTGGAAGAACATAAGCGCTCTTACTGAATATGGAAGATATTTGTGTGTATACATGACGAATTNAAGAATAGGTTTAGAATCTTTATCAATTTCAACTATTTTTTGTTATAAATGGGAAGAACATAAGCGCTCTTACTGAATACGGAAGATATTTGTGTGTATACATGACGAATTCCCCTGTAAGATGGTTGTCCCATTGCTCGCCATCAAAGGTCGTCATGTGTGGGTCATTGTAAGAGGTACACAGCATCCCGGCCGCTGAAACGTCGTTATCGACAACAGATACCTGTAAAAGGGCATCAAAGCTGTCTATCATATATGAAAAGAAACAACAACAAAAAACCAACCTATTTGGTTATGAAACGAGCAACGAAAACATACAAGTAATGCGACATGACATAATGTACATCAATATACCTTAATTTCCGGAATACTGATATTTTTCCAAATAGCATGGCTGTCATAAGCGTACGTGGAGACACTAAATTGTACACTACTGGTTCTGTTTTTATAATTGATTATTCCATCGAGAAAACCGGTGACGTTGAAGGCAGTCCTCGTGTCATTAAAACTTAGCGATACGGCACAGTCTGGACCGGTTAGTACTAAATCTTTCTTTGTCATTCCATTTCTACATGTCTCCCACGAGTATTCGGCGGACGTCCACACATCTATGGATATCCTGCAGTTTAACTCTCTCATGGAATCAATCAATGACGTAGGACAACTAAGGGGTATAGAGCTCACCAGAAACACTTCCACATTCTCACCCTCTTTAACACTGTATTCCACAGACTCTGGCTAATGAAACAAAAACGTGGAAAACATACGTGCAAAATATTGAATTTCATGAATAAAGAAGCATTATAAGCGACATTGATACCTTTATTCCAGCCAAAAATTGTGAACTGGTATACTCAGTAGCATTTCCGGAAGTGGTATTCTTAACAGCAACAGAACAGGAAACCTATATAAAAAAAGATGAAAGAACATTGCAAAATTTTTTTAAACTGTGACCAGTTAAAGAGCAAAACTGATCAAACTCAAACTATCCTGCCCAACCTTACATTGAAATTCAGGCTGTAATTTCCCGACCAGTGGTGAAGTCTCAGTGACGTAGTATTCATCATCCTATAGTCAACATCACGTGATCCTGCTTCTGATATTTCGTCACTGTTTTGATGACCAATGCACGTCATATAATAGATCTACGTCATTTCTCAGTGTATCACACACACAGACGAAGACTGGTCTAGCAAAGAATTATCCAAAGACAGCTCCAACGAAGAATTAACCTCAACATCGAGGCTCTTAAAGGAACTATTGTAAAGAGAGCATTGCACATTTTATAGAAATAAAAATCATATACAAGTTCTAACGGCATGCAAGGTCAAACAGAAGAATTATACAAAGCACTAAAATGACCAACAATGCACGAAGTAGTTGAATCTTAGGTAGATCGAGTTAACTATAATGGTAGTTATCAGTGGGAAAAATCAGCTTGCACCCGGTGAGATTCTTTGTGATGGTGATCACAAAGGAATCAACGGGTACAATTTGACTTTTCCACCGATAACTATTGTTAATTAACTCGTTCTACCTAAAAATCATGAAGTCTATCATAACCACTTCGTGTGTTGTGGACCGGCCCTTTGGACCAATAGGATGTGTCTTTTTTCGCTTTATTAAAAAATATTGCTGGGTGAGCCAAATACATTAAACATGTCAATTAGGCCTACAGTATATATACGTTTGTATATTTAAATTTGTTGAGTGCTCTTCTTCTTCTTCTTCTTCTTCAAGTGCAGATTCTTATAGCAATTAAACCATGCACTGGTGCATCTCGAGAGAGAAATGAAACCCTTAGGCAGAATTTATAGTTAAAAGCAGAATAAAACAGTCAAATTTACAATTTATTGGTCAAGAACGCAGCTGGGATCTTAGTTAGCTACATTCTGCAGTCCTCCATCTTTATTGTTTTGGGCCATCTTTGTGGGTAGAGCGTTCCAATCACGGATCGTTCAGGGAAATATTTGTACACGTCTTTCTGGGTTGGTAATTGACGGTACTTGTTGCTCTCCCTTGTTCTGGTATCACCGGGTATTACTGGTGGTTGATGGTGTTCCTCCTTTTGGTGATGTGAATTAAGGTGTACTTTTGTGGGTGGA
>CAJDSM010034860.1:24906-36358 GCA_903981925.1 Ostrea lurida | reverse complement strand
CCACTCAGAAGAACATATTTCGAGGCATGCATTCATATATCCATTACCACGTGCCATATATGTACATTCTTGGTTTTTTTGCATCCTTAACGCTTTACAGCAATGGAAATTATTGTGTCAAGCGCTTTTTTGATACAGATTAAAATCAATACGTGTTAGTATTTCGGCTTAGGCAAAACGATAGGATTTATTTTAGATTTCTTATGAGTTTTTCAAAAACTGAAACCAACAATAGTGAAATTCCATGACTTTCCATGACCTTCTCACATTTCATAAGCTTCCAAGACCTACTTAACCCGTGAGGATAAGGGTTAGAATAGGTCTCAGGCATCCCCTTGCGGTCGTAAGAGTGCGACTGAATGGGGGACCGTGGGGGAATCCGGAAGTTAATATAGGTCCCCGCAAGCAATCCCCTTTGCGTGTCGTTAAGGAGGCGAGACCTGAACTGGGGAGGCGGTCATTCGGATGAGACCGCAAAAACCGGGGTACGCTTGTCACAGCAGGTGTTGCACGATAAAGAATCCCTCCCTGCTCAAAGGCCCTGCAGTGCCGAGCATAGGCCTAAATTTTGCAGCCCTTCACCGGGCATATGGTGGACGTCTTCCATATGAGTGAAATATTCTCGGTGACTAAAACAATAAAATTTATAATCAATCAAATCCAAGCCTACAACCCCGAATTCCATGACCCAGATCAATGCTACGACTCGTACGAATTATGGTATAACGGACCATTGATTTTCGAATGCTGATTAAACGTGGACTGTTTCAAACCCTTGCAAACAACATCTTTTATAAGGTAGCCGGTCTCAATTTTAAAGATGTATCATACACAGAACAAGCTCTTGCATATCAAAATTACCTTGATAGATAATGAACACTATAGTATATGCAGATGATAATGAAGGGTTTACTTACTAAATATGGAAGCTGACGGTGAAGCAGATGCAGAAAGACTCTATCGATGTTCTTTTACTTTGATTCACTGGCGATTTATTAGAATCGGTATTCAAGGAATTGTTTTTATCATACATATTTAAATAAACGTCGTTTGATACATCTTAAATAATCGAGTAATTAGGCTATAGGAAGATCATCTTTCTCTTCTATATAGTATAACTTTGAATAATTGCCTCTATAAGAATGTAAAAGCAGTGACTACCAAGGGTATTATTTCGTGCCCATTGAGAATTCCAACAACACCTGTTGGAGATGAGTCAATAAAAACTCCCCTCGTTTCTTACATATCAACCTTCATGAGTGCTTGTGAGTGTTATCACCGTGGTATTTAACAAAATGACTCTTTTAATCGGGACTGATCACTTAATACTGACATGCTCCTCTCTCCTTTTTTTAGGACCGAATGTTACAAGGCAAGTTGTTTCCAGTGGCCGTATGATCGTGTGGGCCGGGACGAGGATGTCAAACAGATTAGGTGTCCGATGTAACTAAAAGTCTAACATATAAATTTGGCGAAGTAAAACAAGGTGTTAAGGCGTAATTCATAGTTCCCAAAAATCTACATACGGATGCATGCTCTTGCCTATCCCGATCAGTGGGGAGACATTATACACCATTAAGCAGGTGATTAGTGGTACATTACAACATAGAAAAGGAAAGTTGACTATTGCAAAGTCATCACATTTCATATAGTTGTAGTTTGTCAGTCTACCATAGAGTCAAAATATTAAGTAAATATCCAAATATAAGCAGGATCTTCAGATTTCTGTTTGGTGTCCTTTATGTTGAGTCGTCTTAATATAATATATGGAAAATGTGAGGTAATTGATAAGACATCATCTACATGTTACAGTGAAAGGGAACACGACAAAGTTTTTTGTTTTTATCCACCGTAACCGGTGTTATTTTTTAAACAAATGAATAAGGATTGGGACAATTAGTGCCCATAGGAAATACCAACCGATTGTTGAATGGACATGGTCTCGAAAGACTACATTAAATATTATCTATAGAACCTCAAGCATGCTCTTGTTATACTTACTTAGAATACTTGTGTTGGGCAATCGGGTGGTTTTCTAACAAAATATGTTTTTGTTTCCCATCGACCAGAAACTTGTATATTTCGGGTGCGTTTTTTGTTTTCAAAAAAGCAATTATCTATTATCTGAAAACGACCTAGATTTTAATTTATGTGAGAAATTATTGTTATAAGTGTGTGGAGAAATCATACGTTTTTGATGCAGTAAAATTTTTTAGAAAAATCCTAAAATCTCGTGACTTGAAAGTTTTCTAAAAGCTCTTAGGGCACGTTTGATTAAGACGACTCCATTGATATTAGTGTTTGATAAGCGCATGTGCAATAGATGAATATAACACTAGCAAATAAAACGTGGAGTGTTGTTTACAACATGGCTACCATTTTTTTCCTTGTGCTCCTGCCAATTTGGGGAGTTCAACACTAGTGTGGGATAACGGTGTTTGATTAACAATACGAGTAACGCGTGTTGTCTAATCAAACGTACCCTTAGAGTTTTTTTAGAATCCACATCTGATTGACATCACTTCTGGAATATGATTGATTGATTATTTGTTGTTTTACGTCCCACTCGAGAATATTTCACTCATATGGAGACGTCACCAATTACCTGTGAAGGGCTGCAAAATTTAGGTCTAATGCTCGGCACTCAGGGCCTTTTGAGCAGGGAGAGATCTTTTTTCGTGACCACACCAGCGTTTGACACCGGGACCTCGGTTTTTTGCGGTCTCATCTGAATGATCGCCCCATTCAGTCGCCTCTTAAGCACGCAAGGGCTGAGGACCTATCCTAACCCGGACCCCCACGTGTCTTTCTGGAATATGTAGTGGAACAGTATCTCTGAAGTAACTCTTTAACAGACGTTAGTAGTTTAGTTTCATGTAGTAGTAAGGATCTGATCCAATTTAAACTTGGGGATATTGTTACATACAGAGAATCCTTATGATTTTTCCAAAAAAATCCGTCAAAGGTCAAGATCACAGTGGCCAAAAAACTTTGAAAACATGCGTTTTCCGTGCAATAACTCCAAAAGTGTTCATCTGATTCCATTGAAACTTTAGGAATTGTTACATATCATCTATCGATTGTCGGTAAAATCCGTCCAAGGTCAAGGTAACAAAAAAGTCGACAATTTGAAACAAAGAGGTTTCCGGACAACAACTCCAAAAGTTTACTTTTGATTCAGTTGCAACTTTAGGATATTGTTACATATCATGTGAGTGGGAATCGTATTGGTTTTATGAAAAACCTGTCAAAGGCCGGTGGGCCTCGTGGCTCACCTGTACGGATGATTCAATGTCACTATTCATAATTTCTTTACTCAAAAGTCATAAATCATATATAACAAACGTTGTTTAGTTTAATGAATTAGATCTATCTATCTGTATCATTAGATATACGCCCGCGGGCCTCATGGCTCACGTGTACAGACGATTTAATGTCACTATTCATAAATCTTTACTCGAAAACATTTTGTAATGACATATTGAACAACTATGTACAGTTCTACTAGATATATCTAACCGTATAAAGACATTTGCTCAACTCTTGCTTTTGTATTCTATTTGGGACTTATGAGATTGATCACTGTTCGTTATCTTTGCCTTAACATAGACCCGTGGGTCTCATGGCTCACATGTACGGACGATTTAATGTCACCATTTATCATAACTCTGTATACTCGAAAATATTTTTTTTAAAACATACATGTATATAACAAAAGTTGTTTTGTTTAACTACATGTAGATCTATCTAACCGTATCATAAAGACTTGAATAATTATAGATGAATAAAGTTGACTTAATTGATAAGGATTTATATAGAATTACATTGAGCATAATGAATAATTTAATCCACTTGTACAGAATACTGATTTTTATAATCTAAATAGCCTTTTTTTTCAATGAATAATATATTTCATGATAATGAATAAAATATATTCACTTTAAAGAATAATTCCTTCATATTGCACAATTTCATCACTTGACATATAGGCCCACCAACAAGGAACATCATGGATGGACAACATTTTTTTTTAAATTCAAAAACCCTTGAAAATTAAATCCCTCAGATGGTGATTAGTTCTTTTAAATCTTAAACTTCATAAATACATTTAATTTTTTCATATACTAATTGAAAAAATTCATAAAGAAATACAGAAATTCATAAACTGATTAAAAGTATGTACATGTAAGTTGGAAGTTTAAATTTCAACTAATTAGGACTCTAGAGCTAATGACATGTTAAATTCTCCCTGCAATTTAGCCTGAATATACAAAGTTTTCAATTGATAATATTTAATTTCCTCTGTCAGTTTCTGCGTTTCTGTCCGAATCTGCATTTCCAGCTCCAGCCGCGTATTGTCCAGCCTTAAGTTTTCCAGAACCAATCCCTGTTGCTCAGTTGCTTCTGATTTCTTCTTTAGCTCTAAAATATAATACAATCTATATTAACATGTATGTGTATACATATATATGGGGAGAGAAAGAGAGAGAGACTGATGTAATCGTGTCTTTCTCATATCTACCAATGTTTTATTGTATCAAATAATTCTTTTTGTAATTTATTTCCAAGATATGCAATATACAATAAATCATGAACGATAAAAGAACAAAACTGATAAAAGTCTTTGTTTATGTTGAACATGTAGATCTATATGAGATCACTCAACAGACCTCATACTGACACATATACAGTGTGTTTGTGTTGTGTGTTGTGTGTGTGTTGAACTTGCTTGCTTCATGCACACATAAGTTACCAAATAAAGACATACTTTTCCTATCAGACCTCTGGACGCACTCTGCTGTCCCATCCAATGTCTGATCCACTGGTGGCTCTACATCGCCTGGTGCAGTGTATTAGGAGCAGGTGTACTAGGGAGCTTCTGCAATTATACATTACACATAATTTAAATGAAATATTCTTAAAAAGAATATGATTATTTTCTATGAAACACTATGCTCCCTGTGGTTCAAGAGAAACAATGAAAAAGCTTAAATTATGCTAAAAAAAATTAAAAGATTCTAGAATTGCCAAAAGGTATAATTGCAAATATGAAATACATACGAGGGCGCTTATATATTCACTTGCCATTTAAAAATTGTAAGCAAAGTTTGGGATGGAATGGCAGACAGACTGGACAAAAGCAGTATGTCCGTGCACATATGAAATACATACATTGTATATGTACATGTATGAGGGTGCAATCACTCTCCATTATGTGCAAATTTTAAATTTTTGGATTGAATGAAAATTAATGTTTTTGGGTAAGTGTATAATACCACCTGAAAGTGTTCAATTTGTTTGAAATTGTGTACGAGGTTTTGAGAAGAACCATATTTTTCATTACTCTGGAATCATTACATATTTTATCAATCATGTGTGATGCACTACTGTGTGATGAGTTGTTTACAATCACTATACATGCAACTTCAATGCAGTTAAAAATAGTATAGAAAATCAAGTACCATCTGTATCTATCCCTCCTTCTATGTCACATACCACAGATCTCTCCTGGAGGGATGTAGCAATCGCTTCCTCTCCAGCTGTCAGGGGTGGTGGAGCAGGACCCCCACCAGTGCCTCTCAAAGATCTTTTTATGAAGTCTATCTTCTCTTTGGCTGCAAGATGAATTGATAATGCAATATTTTCATATTGATAAATGCTGATAAATTGATCTAAATTTCTAACAAATGATAATTTAATACATTCTTATAACACCACTTTGACTTTTTGCATCATAAATTTGTGTTTCCCATAACAAGCAAGTTCATCACTGATAATCTTTATTGATCTTAATATATTGCAATAAATGTAAAATGCAAACAATCTTTAATGATGATTCAAAATCAAATTTTTGCTAATTATGCTGAAAATGTTGGAAAATCATTGATAAAGATTTTGAATAATGAGGGACATGTAGCATGTACATGCATCTTACATTAAGAAATATTTGGGATGATTATATTTTTCCGTGACATGCATATATATACTGATACCTCTCTGCCTCAGATTAAAAAACTTCTTTATTTCTTCTGGCTCTCTTCTGGCAGTTACAATTTGTCTAAAAATAATACGCATAAGATAAGCAATAATTTAATTAATATAATTTAGAATACAGTCCATTTATGATTAATTTTTGGGTAAATCATAGAAATGTGTATATATATTCATTAGGAAAATATACTTGAAAGTAAAAGCAGTGTGAACTTGATAAATTTTATAAATGGGGGAAGGGGGGAGGGTCATTTTGTATAATTGTGAAAAATTAATATCATATTCTAATTAAAATAAAAAACTAAATTGTGTAAAGTATTTGCATGGATTATTAATTGTGAAAGTTTACCATATTCGAATTAAAAAAAATCCACTCAACTAAAAGTGGAGATTTTTTTTTCTCCAGCAACAAATGTCAAAGAATCGAAGCAATATAGCGGACGCTGGAGAAGACATGTAAACAATATGGCAGCTGTATATAGCAACCACAATGCACATATCGCTTACTGTTCCCAATAAATAATAACCATACAGTTTCACATGACACGTAACGGACGGAGTAATATATTTTAGACATATGTATCTATTTATAATTAATTTTATACATTTGTTATAAATACAGTCATAGACGTAGTTACAACATTTAAAATGATCCATGAGCATAACAAATATTACTTAGGGGAATTTCAATTGTATCAGATATTTATATGTATATATTACTCCTCGTTATAGACATTTTAATGATAGTCCTAGATAGCAAAATAAATTTACGAGTTCAGGACTGTGCAAATTTCCTCCCAACCCTCTCTCCTTAATGCAGATTTTTTCTTCGTCCCCGCACCCTTCATATCGCCGAATAAGTCGGGCTCTCTTTCCAAAACACATTGGATTAGTGTGGTTTCTTCGTTCTCCATCCACTTTTTTTTTCTTTTGCTTTTCTTCCATTGTTTTCAATTTAAGCAGACGTGCATACGATGGTATATTATGACGTTATGCTAATTTGTAATATGCAAACATGTGTATGGTAGGCCCATAGTAACTTGATGTTTACATGTAAAGAGCATTCTTACCTTTTTAATCTGAAGATTTCCAATACCGGCGCTTGAGATTGCATCATGTACTCGACTCAGTGGAGAACGTACTCGAAGAGTTTTATAACCTCCGTTTGAGAACGGCACTCAGCGGAGCACATACTCGGAGCATGGAGTTTGAGTATGAGTGTGGTAAAAGTTTTATAACCTCCAGGCCTGGTGACTTTTATTTATTTTGTTGTTGTTGAAGAATCAACTGTCTATGATGTCTAAAAGCCTAGTCTTTAATATCTCGTGTGTTGAAATGTCATCGTTTTGATGTGCTTGATTTGAGAAAAGTCTGTGATTTCAAATTTACTAGAAATTATATATATATTGTTTAATTGTAATTTCACAATTCTATCCAATAAAAGTGCCACAATTTGAATTCATCTTCTTATGGCGTTCCATTCTTCTCTCGCCATATTATCATTACGGGTAGCTGATCACGGCTGTCAGTCCGCTTTGTGAGTGCTTACATTGTACGTGTTAGTTTTGGCCATGCCGTAAAAGTGAGAAGGTGTGTTCTTCCAAAGAGTGAAAAATGAAAGATCTGTGTGGTCGCGAATTTGACCTATGTGATTTACTGTCTGAATTGTATTTAATACGGGTGTTCAAAACGTAGTGAAAAAAGGGAAAACGTAGCAATTTTGAGCCTTTGGGCAGCGGTGAGCATGTTTAAGTTAGGTAAATTTTGTTATTTCATTTTCTTAGCCAGTTTTCTCTTACACAATATACCTGACGTAAAACCCCCAAATATTACTGTGTAAATATAGGTGATCTACTGTGTGCATATAGCAGATGTTCACAACTTATAGAATACTGTGGCATTTGGTGGACAGCAACTGTGTGTGTGGCAAAGCAGGTGTTCACAACTGTGTGTTGTGTGTCAGGCTAGAACAGGTGTTCACAACTTATGGTATTCTGTGGTATTTGGTGGACAGCATTGGCCTCCAAGTACAACTTGAAGCAAGGGATTATTTCCACGCCATTACCACAAATTGGGCTGTCCGGGATGAATAAAACTTCTAAAATTTAGGTTTGCGAGATCAGTTGTTGGCTTATGTTGCAGAAAGGAAGAGCTGAAAGGAAATTTAAAAAGATAAACCCGTGTTACTGAAACCAGGAGATAGGAAATGTGCACGACTTATACTTTGATTGTACGACTTAAAGACAGGAGACCAACATATTGCTTTTAATTAGTTGTTGTTTATTCCTATCACACATATTCGTCATGGCATAATTATACTGTCAAATAACATGTATCTTTGGAATAAGTGATCAGATAATTAAGACAAAGCATGTGCATTAATTTATATTGTCATTGCATTCATTTTCGTAAGACATTGAAAAGTCTGTAGTACATTTAAAGTAAGTACCAAACTTGCAAATGGTATACATCTTCAACAAGCCGTTTCTCTGCTTGTTGGTAATGAATGTGGCTTTCTCCTGAAAGATAGTTGTGAATGATATTTAGTTCTTCGCAATAGGACATATTTCAGTATGGATGTGAATTTCTGACCGCTAATGCAATACAGAATGAAATTGATGCAATGGTTGACGTACATCAACAACTCGCAGATAGTTTTCGCAAGAAAAAGATTTCCAATGTTTGACGGCGTGAGGCTGGTATCCATTAAAACCCCGGATATCATCAAAATAGCCATTGGACAGGTAGAAATGCAGAAGGATGTTGAGGTAGCCAATAACATGATATTTAGTTTAATAACCCTGCGGTGATGGAAAGTCTTGTTCTGATTGTTCTGCAATAATCGTCTTTTTTTCATAGCGGCTACTAGATTGATTATGATGAGTGTATTGAGCAATAGGATGATGAAGAGAGGAAGAAAAAAACAAAACATGGCATCCATCCATGGCCAAACTTTCGTTACAAAATTTCGATGGTTTTCCATGGCGTCACACTGAGTAGTACCTTGAAGGTTCACCAAGCCGGTTGTTATCACAACATGCCCGTTAAAACAAATGCTAAATAAAAGAAGGCATTTGATAATGAAGTGCGCTTTCGTCTGATTACAAATACGATGTGCTAAAAATGGAAGACAAACAACAATACATCGTTCAGTGGTAATAGTAACGACCAACCACACGGCAAACATGTAGGAAGTGTAAGCAAGGAAATTCCAAAGTTTACAGAGTGCGTCCACACTTCGGAACACGTCCATTCCACTGACCGACTGTATCCAAGTCGACAGTAGCCCAAAGATCAGCACACTTATATCTGCAAGAGAGAGCACAGACAGAAACGTGTTGACGGAACTTCTCTTCATGTGTTTGTTCCTCCAAATTACAAATGATGTAATGTTTCCTATCAAGCCAATAAATAAAAGAAATGGGGAGATGTAGACTTTGAGGTCGTGTTGTAATGTCTGACTCCAGGAGTCGGAAATGATGACATTGGAAACTGGTTCCTTCCACAAAGTTAGCATTGCTTGAAACCTGGCAATTTCCTGCTCTGACAACGACGTGTTAGCATTCATCAAATAGTTCTGGATACGTTGTAGAATGACAGAAATGTTCTTCTTGTCATAAAGAATGTAGCTTTCTACTGAACTTGTGCTGAAAAGAAAAACGAAATCCTTATCAGATTATATATATTTTGCATAATAATATTACAACAATATAGTCCAGCTCTTTGATTTAAAATTATTTTTAAATATTCTTTCTCATACCTTGTTTGGTTCATTCTGTGCTTTTCTCTTGTGATGATTTGAACATAACCTTTTCTTTTATATACATGTTATGATGTTTTGGATTAATACTTTCTCTTAAATACTGAGACAATGAGCGCTACCTTCTAATTTACCTGGTCTGTGAACCACTGTCAATCAGGTATATCCAAGCTTCAGATTGAAAGCTAGAAATTGATTGACATTTATTCATTAGTCTTCCTAACTTGTCCAGCGAACGAGGGATCCAAAGGAAGAACGAATGACTTTCTACGTCTGAACCAATCATTGAAGGAATTAACGTAAAATCTGTCGAATACCCCGACTGTTTGTGTAGATCAAGGGTCCTAGACGAGTCACACAAACAAACGTAAGAGGTCAGAGAATCCCGGTGTTCAATTGTTGTTTACGTAACCGAGAGAAGACTCCATTATGTACAAATCTACCATGTAGCCTTGCTTTGGTTCTGTATGATAAACAATTTATTGCACAGCAGTTCGGGGGATATGAAGATTTATTCAACCTAGAAAAATCATATGCCCTCGGGGAATATGATTTTGCTAGGCTGAATAAATCTTCATATCCCCCTCACTGCCGTGCAATAAATGTATAAAAGTATCATTCCACCTTTCTATGCTACTTATCTTGGCATTTGCTTTGACCCCCCCCCCCCCTCCAGTGACAAGCTTACCTTTCTCATTGCAAAGAACTATCTGCTATGGAAGTATTGTTAAGCAATAATGCAATGTCAATGAATTGCTTACTGATGATTTTCAACACCATTGCATGAGATATATTGCATGACATTATTGCATTAACACTTTCAACTAAGGCTGGGGTTCGTCAATATTACCTCCATCCCATCATGTGCCTGCACTGATGCCTTGTGCAATGGGATCAGCATCTACAGTGACATCGTTGGGACTAATCGTGGAAGGAGCTGCAGGCGGTTGAACTGGCCGGGACTGTGCAGAGACATACATGTCTCTAGTGTGTAGTAATACATCAGCATCCGTATTCAGATTTTGTGTCGGGCACGGCGGCCTTCTTTGACCTTTACACCCTGTGCCCGATGTTTTCTCTTAGGAGGCATGTTTCTTCGAAATGTAAACAAATACCGCTTGATAATGTATAATGATAAAGAAAAATTCTTCTCAAAGCGTTAATTACTGTATTGATTAAATGCAGACCCTCACACTAGGTTTAACATGTGCGACCGTGGCATGAAACTCAATCAATAGCCACCCTTCATGTTGTGCAAATGGATAGTGTAGTGTTGAATGTAACGTACTACATAAATAGTAAATCAAATTCAAACAAATAGAAATCGTAAACTACAATTTTTACGTGATCCTTTCTCTGCCAAAATTCCATGTCTACCTTGCTGTCTGCAGACGGAAGAGAGAGCTTGCTGGGTATTTCGATCCCGACCCAAATTTCTACACCCCCCTTTCACCAAGCTTGTGAACCCGATTTAAATGCAGGACAAAACAAGATTTTTCTCATAAAATAAAGGCATCTATTTTGTAAGCAATAAATAGATGCTAATATTTTACATTTGAATAAAATGAAGAAGAAAATGTTGGCCTCTAGCAATCTGTTCCTTACGGTACGAGGATTTTTCTGTTGATGCCCAGAAATGCTTCTAGCGGTCAAAAAAGCCGACTGGAATCGAATGTGGAAATATGACGTCCGTATATATAT
>CAJDSM010034860.1:0-24881 GCA_903981925.1 Ostrea lurida | reverse complement strand
GTATAATATATGGTGGCTCGGAGAATATAAACTTTGACAGGGAATATGAGGCCAAATACCGCTGCCAAGAATCCATATAACGAATATGTACTCAAGCAGAGCGATCAATTTGAAAATCGCAACAATCAAAGAGTTAGAGGGGCAGAAACTCTGGAAAAAAATAGGAAGTTGAGCGAAGGAAATCTAAATTTATTATGTACAAATTTATCCAGCATTTCAAACTAATAACTTTAAAAGAACACTTGTATTTAATTCTTAAATTTTTAACATTGCATTTAATGTGAAAAAGTTGTGAAATCTAGGCATGTTGACGTTTAATATAGCCTAAAACCAAATGGATGCAGCTGCCTTCAACTAATGACGTCACAAAAACGGTAAACTGTTTACAAACACGCACCGTATATATTGTTATTAACGTCATGAGCGGAGTTTAGGTATAGTTATCAAAAGTAAGTAAATGTAATTTTACAAATATTTTTTGAGAATATTCCAAACTATAAAGATGATTAAATGCAAAAAGTAAACGATTCGTAACAAAGCGGTAAATGTGGAAGCCATTTTGTATCCCATCTATTCTTGACAGGGTATAATGGCTCATGTACACGGCTTGTCGTCCAATCAAATGCTACATTTTCTTGCAGTAAGTACATATATATATTATATATATTCTTGCCGACGATGACGTCCACACGCGGGCGTCATGACCGTGGACTGTTCCGAACGGTTCCAGTTCGCTAATATCGTCCTCCATATTGCATTTTTCAAAGTTGTTAAGCGAACCTAGACGATAACGAGCTCGCTTTGTGCTCCTAATGATTACACATGTGAGTTACATGTAGGTAATTTGCTCTTCATCAAGCTGAAAAAAGTGACGCGGACGACCCGTAATGTCTCCGCAAAAATGTCACCGTCACTGGCGGTATAAATCATTGACAACTCCGTAAAATAGAAATAAATAAACCACAATTTTGGGGGTGTTTTTTTTTATTCCAAACAAGCTTCATAAGCCTTAATTACATGTACATCAAACATTAAAGTTATGGATAACAGTTATAATTAAGTAAAGAATTCAACGTTAGTGGTTCATACTTCCTAACAGCAACCCCATCTTTAATATTGATACGCTTTTTTATCACCCATGAAAATTAATTTGTATCCTATCTCTTCAAATATCTCTTAGTTTCTTGCACATAAGTACAATTTGAGCGGGTAATTCCCAATTTCAAAAACACCAAAACGAAAATTATCGTTTGGATACTTTTCATCTGCAACAAGATCCACAAATATTTGCAATTGTCGTGATTTAACGAGCTTTTCGGAAGGGTCTCATTAACCGGTATCAAGTGTTTTTTTTAATCAAGCTGTACATACACCATGATATTCTATTTTTTCTTCAGTGTTTCATGTTTCGATTAATTTGTCAACACTTAGTATTCTTAGGGTTCATTCACAACGTTACACTATGGAAACTAGTCCCTGTGGGTATTACAGATTTTTTTATACTTGTTTGGGTGGGCTGGTGGCGTGGTGAGATTTGAAATATTCAAACGTGATCCATACTATCTTCTTATAAATACCTTAAACAACCTGTGACCTGGACAATTCTTCCCTACCTTTGATATCGGTAGATAAATGAGACACCAACTTCAGAATTTCCCTACTTTTCCGGAATCATCTCTCAAGCTAGCAGATCCGCTTCGGCAACCGACACGACCCTTAGTTCACAAACTGAAACCCCTAATTGTGTGTCAACATGGATGCCTGTATATTATGCATGTAATATACACTTAATACAAAGCATATTATTTGTTTTGAAACTTTCCATCTCGCGATCTTGTAAATCCATAAACGTATAAGGTGCAACACTATGTGTTATTTTCAAATTTGAGAATATATAGTTTCTAAAATTTCATTCAATCCTTTCTTTTAGCCCCAGAAGTTTTTAGATTAGGGAACGTGGGCTACAAACCGTCCTGCAGGTCATTTGACATTAAACATGTAAGAATTAATTTAAGATACGAGAATTTACTTTGTAATAATTTTGAAAGTTTTTAAATTCAAACTACATCGCCTTATAAATTAATGTTTGGCATTCCCATTTTTTTTTAATTTAAAAAATATATGTTTCAAATATTACAAAACATGATATTTTTAAACTCAATATTATCAAATAATTTTAATATAACTTCAAATTTAAATAGCCTTCTCCTAAATCTTATAGATAAAAAGTCAACCTTCTATTAAAGATCGGTCTTTCATAATGGAATGTGATCTATGCCTATTTACCTGAATTAACTATCCTTAATTCGTTTTAGGGACATGTTTGATACTTTTTTTAATTTTATACCAAAGGATAGCTTAATAAGATTTCAAATTCATTTAATTAATATGTAGACGTCACATTTACATTTAATATTCAACTTCCACTTACTTTCAAACTAACACAACAAATGCCTATGTCAACATGTACCGTAAATTAATGAGCACATGCCCCTTCAAATAGAAGGATTCAAATTTACTAACTGAAGTTAATGGGTCTAGTGCAATGTAAAAAAGATACTAATACGTCATAGATATTTTGAATTCTATATGCATGTAAACACTCATTTTAAACTAGCGGTAAACAAGCTATTGGGACCTTAGCTGACGCAATTTAAATACTTTATATGTCAACCAATGCCTGTTTTCGGATATTGTGTGATTCAGGTTTTGGAGAACACATAAATACATCATTTATATTCTTTTTAAATTTCTTGTATTTACTTTTAACAAAAACTTATGAATGAAGTTCAGGGACTATATAATTCAAGAATCGATCGATCGATCGTGATCGATCTTTTATTCATTGCTGTAAAATTTTCTAAGGATTCCCTCTAATTTAAGGTATATCAAAAAAGTCAAACCCAAAACTCAGACAAACTGAATTTTATCCAGTGGGAAACTAAAAGTCACAGATCATTTGATAGTACTCTCTTCCGTGATATGTCCAAGCAATGGTAAGTACATGTAATTTCCCTTCATGGTAAAGTAAGAATGTACTGTTGGTTTTCGTTCAGCCTGTTTGACGGTGGTTGCGTACTGAAATGTTTGTGATTAAAGTAAAATTTTCGTCGAAGTGTCGTCCCACGTTGAACTTTAGACCAAGTGTATATAAAATGCTATTTCCTGTGGGGCATTAATAAAGAATGTAGTGCTCAAATAAAATGTAAATAGTGGAGTATCCGAATCTTATGAAATTCTTATGTTACGCTTGATCCAGAGACCTAAATGTATTCACAAACTACATGTAACTGTGTACTAACTAAAGTTATATCTAAGGAACGTTTTTTACAAATCCGTTTCAATGAATCTCGTCCTTATCTTATGTATTGCTGTTATATTATCAAGAGTTAGAGGGGCAGAAACTCCTGGAAAAAAATAGAAGTTGAGCGAAGGAAATCTAATTTATTATGTTAACAAAATTTATCCAAGCATTCAAACTAATAAACTTTAAAAGAACACTTGTATTTAATTCTTAAATTTTTAACATTGCATGTTAATGTGAAAAAGTTGTGAAATCTAGGCATGTTGGCGTTTAATATAGCCTAAAACCAAATGGTGCAGCTGCCTTCAACTAATGACGTCACAAAAACGGTAAACTGCTTTACAAACACGCACCGTATATATTGTTATTAACGTCATGAGCGGAGTTTTGGTATAGTTATCAAAAGTAAGTAAATGTAATTTTACAAATATTTTTTGAGAACTATTCCAAACTATAAAGATGATTAAATGCAAAAAGTAAACGATTCGTAACAAAGCGGTAAATGTGGAAGCCATTTTGTATCCCATCTATTCTTGACAGGGTATAATGGCTCATGTACACGGCTTGTCGTCCAATCAAATGCTACATTTTCTCTGCAGTAAGTACATATATATATTATATATATTCTTGCCGACGTGACGTCACACGCGGGCGTCATGACCGTGGACTGTTCCGAACGGTTCCAGTTCGCTAATATCGTCTCCATATTGCATTTTTCAAAGTTGTTAGCGAAGCCCTAGACGTAACGAGCTCGCTTTGTGCTCCAATGATTACACATGTGAGTTACATGTAGGTAATTTGCTCTTCATCAGCTGAAAAATGACGCGGACGACCCGTAATGTCTCCGCAAAAATGTCACCGTCACTGCGGTATAAATCATTGACAACTCCGTAAATAGAATAAATAAACCACAATTTTGGGGTGTTTTTTTTTATTCCAAACAAGCTTCCATAAGCCTTATTACATGTACATCAAACATTAAAGTTATGGATAACAACGTTTATTAGTAAAGATTCAGTTAGGGTTCATCTTCTAACAGCAACCCCATCTTTAATTTGATACGCTTTTTTATCACCCATGAAATTATTTGTATCCTATCTTCCAAAATCTCTTAGTTTCTTGCACATAGTACAATTTGACGGGTAATTCCCAATTTCAAAAACAACCAAAACGAATATTATCGTTTGGATACTTTTCATCTGCAACAAGATCCACAAATATTTGCAATTGTCGTGTTTAACGAGCTTTTCGGAAGGTCTCATTAACCGGTATCAATGTTTTTTTTAATCAGCTGTACATACACCATGATATTCTATTTTTCTTCAGTGTTTCATGTTCGATAATTTGTCAACACTTAGTATTTAGGGGGTTCATTTCAACGTTACATGGAAATATCCTGTTGGGTTTTCAGATTTTTTTATATTTGTTGTGGGTGGGTGGTGGGTGGGAGATTTTGAAATATTCAAGTGTATCATATATTTCTTAATAAATCCTTTACAACCTGTACCTACATTTTCCCTCCTTTGATATCGGTAGAAATGACACATTCAGAATTTCTACTTCCGATATCTGCTCAAGCTAGCTCCGCTTCGGCACCGACACCCCTTAGTTCACAACTGAAACCCCCTATGTGTGTTCTAACAGGATGCTGTATATATCATGAATTATTAATACAAAGCATTTTGTTTTTGAAGTCTCCATCTCGATTTGTAATCCATAACGTAATACATTTTTTTTAATTTGATATATATAGCTTGCTATTCTATTTCTCTTTTTTTCCCCAAAGTTTTTTGGGGACGTGGGCACAAACCCCTGCAGGTCATTTGACATTTAAACATGTAGAATTAATTTAAAGATACGAGATTTTACTTTGTAATATTTGAAGGTTTTAATTCAACTACATCGCCTTATAAATTAATTTTGCATTCCCATTTTTTTAAAAAAATATATGTTCAAATATTACAAAACATGATATTTTTAAACTCAATATTATCAAATATTTTATATTAACTTCAAATTAATAGCCTATCTCTAAATCTTATAGATAAAAAGTCAACTTCTATTAAAGATCGGTCTTTTTCATAATGGAATGTGATCTATGCCTATTTACTGAATTTAACCTATCCTTAATTCGTTTAGGGACATGTTTGATACTTTTTTTTTTAATTTTATACCAAAGGATAGCTTAATAAAATTTCAAAATTATTTCAATTATATGTAGACGTCACATTTACATTTAATATTCAACTTCCACTTACTTTCAAACTAACACAACAAATGCCTATGTACATGTACCGTAATTAATGATGGCACATGCCCCTTTCAATTGAGGATTCAAATTTACTACATGAGTTAATGTCTAGTGCAATGTAAAGCATACTAATACGTCATAGATATTTTGATTCTATATGCATGTAAACACTCATTTTAAACAGCGGTAAACAAGCTTTGGGACCTTAGCTGACGGCAATTTAAATACTTTATATGTCACCAATGACCTGTTTCGGATATTGTGTGATTTCAGGTTTTGGAGAACACATAAAATACATCATTTATATTCCTTTTAAATTTCTGTATTTACCTTTTAACAAAAACTTATAGAAATGAAGTCAGGGACTATATAATTCAAATCGATCGATCGATCGTGATCGTCTTTTTATTCATTGCTGTAAAATTTTCTAAGGATTCTCTATTTAGGTATATCAAAAAAGTCAAACCCAAAACTCCAGACAAAATGAATTTTATCCAGTGGAAACTAAAGTCACAGATCATTTTGATAGTACTCTCTTCCGTGATATGTCCAAGCAATGGTAAGTACATGTATTTCCTTACAATGGTAAAGTAAGATGTAAACTGTTGGTTTTCGTTCAGCCTGTTTGACGGTGGTTGCGTACTGAATGTTTGTGATTAAAGTAAATTTCGTCGAAGTGTCGTCCAGCGTTGAACTTTAGACCAGTGTATATAAAATGCTATTTCCTGTGGGCATTAATAAAGGAATGTAGTGCTCAAATAAAATGTAAATAGTGAGTATCCGAATCTTATGAATTCTTATGTTACGCTTGATCCAGAGACCTAAATGTATGTCACAAAACTACATGTAACTGTGTACTAACTAAAGTTATATCTAAGGAACGTTTTTTACAAATCCGTTTCATGAATCTCGTCTTATCTTATGTATTGCATGTTATATTATCGAACACTTTTACGGTATTAAGGACATTCAGTGACAGAAATTACACAATGAACATGGATAGTCGTGAAACTTTCAGTCCTCGGCAATTGATGCCGGGTATCTTTGATGAGATAGAAAACGACAATACCAGTTACAAGCTCTATCCCACTCACTCAAAATGGCTACATTGAATATATAAGATCTTTTTAAATACATTTGTATTCTAAAGAACCACTGGGCCAGAGAACTTGAAATTTACATGAAACCTTCCTGACATAGAGAAAACTTACGTTTGTTCAAATCATGATTTCCAGAGGTACATATGTAGCTAGGGTAGGGTCATAATATGGTATCAAAGATATACTGATGCGTAGGAAAATCTTTTTATTAAATATCTATAAAAAAATATTTCAAAATATATTTTGTATGAACATTCTTTACAGCAAGACCTTTAATGTGATGCAATAATGTGTGATAGTGTGACCTAGACCTAGAGTGTTAATTTAAAAAAAAAATCAACATACTCAATATTCCTGTCTGTTCCTCATCTTTCAACAGTTTTTGTGTGGACCTGTACTGCGTTATATTTTCTTTAATTTTTTACAGCACTGTCAATCACGAGCTTACCCACATCCTATGACCTCCGGGAGGACTCGACATCGGAGACCCTCATCCACACGGTCGTTTACACGGGGGCAGCTGTGGGCGACACCGTTTCTTGTAGTATGACCGCGGTGACAAACTTCCTCGTAAAAATTATAACGGGCACGAGTAAGTTGTGTTTTGTATTTCTATTAAATCAGTTGCGATACGTTGATCTTGAGTATCGAACGCATTCGATAGAATGCATTTTTAAAGAGTGGGGTCCCGACACTTCTTGAGGTATTTTTAATGGGTATTTCATTAAATTCCGAATGTTAATGTTTTGTATTTTTGGTCGACACTGTAAATAGATGATACTGTAGTCGGGTTAGGTATCCTCAGGTCACTTCCTGTGACCTATGACGTAGGACTTGCCTATCAAAAAGCGCGGGAGATCCAACCATGCTGTAATTGAGTTCACACGTACTTCACTGCCCTTTGTGTTGTGTTTCCATATTATGCCTGCTTAGGTAAAATATGCTTGTTGTATGCTTTATATATCTTATGTCTTAATGCTATGCATTAACTGCTATATACATGTATCTATATACATTCTAGTATACCTGTTTATCAATGTTCTTTTATCTGCTTGTCAATAATCACAGCTATTTGACAACAATGCTGTTTGCTTTGGATGTATCAGACGTCTTCTCACCGTGATGATTATGTACAGCCTTGGTAGGTGCTCACATGTTAGTTATTGTTAAGATAAGAACATGGGAAAATGGAAGGTTAACCCTTTTTCTCCATGTCAAAGTACAGCATTGCTTACTGTCCTCATTGGACAATGCTATTTCGGAACGAAAGGTACAAGAAATATTTATAAAATTTTATATACACAGGTATATACCATGCGTTTGAAATCTATTGTAGAACAGATTATTTAAAAGGCATTTGATTTGGTTAAAATTGAAAAGTTGTAATTCCTAACGATTCAGATATTTGTTCATGAAGATCCAAACCAAATCCCCGGGAACTTTCACAAACAGCAAATGTGTGGTAGGCCTATCTGTTATTTATTCCTAATGATAAGCAAAATGTATGTATACACGAGTATTTGCCAACTTCAAAAAGCAACCCACGATATATTCCCCGCTCCGCGACTGGCATGACAATCTGGGGACTGTACTTCCACTCGTAGCCTCATCAAGGCCTAAAGACACCACAATATGACTAAACCGCAGACCTAGATTACATTGTATAAATATTTATAATATAGTTCTGTATTTTTAGTCAGGTCGCCAGACACCACTACGTCTACTAGTATAATCGCTTTTATTTTACAGAACTTTCGCTAGATCGCTGTTCTAGGAGTAATGTCACTTTGTTGAAGTCTCGTATGTCAAAAAACCTGCATACGTTCAGCTATTTCTGTAAAATACATAAGAATAAATCGAGTTTATATTCTAAAGAGATTTTTTTTAATTTATTATTTTTTTTTTTTTTTAGAAAAGTTTTGTTTATTATGAACCAATTAACACCTTTTGCTGTAGTTTTTTTATACGATGCGTGTGACGTTGTTAGACTTACACGCCTCACGAACTGCCATTGTTGTATAAAAAGCCCGGGGGGGGGGGGGGGGTTCTTCCTATATATTGGTATACACAGACGTGCCGCTGGTATGGGTCGCTTTTTTGACAAGTCAAATATATCAATGGGGTGCCATTTTCACCAATCTGTTATATCAATGGGTAGACAATTTAATAAGCCATTGCGTTAATGGATGGTGCATTTATTCGCTGGGATTCATCCTCTAATAAGATTTGTAATCATGAAATATTATGACACTTTCCCCGAAATATAACTTCAACCCGGACATATATAATTACAATTTGCACTTACTTGCATGGGCGGCAACTATACATGAACAGGTCATAATTTTGGTATGAAATATATGATTGGGTCAGAATTTTAAAAGGAAATATATGAATGGGTAAGGTTTCAAAAATATTGAATATATTTATGGGGGTGGTTTGAAAATCTCAGCGGGACGTCTGTACCCAAAAGTATAGGTTGAGACCCCCCCCCCCCCGGGATAAAAAGTGCCGTGACCCGCTCTTTAAAGTGAAAATTTGCTTCCCTTCCACAGAAGATACTTCATAACACAGAACGAGACTTTCGTATTAAATGTAATGGATTAAACATGCGTGACATTCGCTCGAGCTGTTTTCAGTGCTAAGTTATATTTCTAACTTTCAGCAAACTATGGTGTGTACGTCGTAGCGAACCCCACAGGACTGTCCTATCCAGCTACGTACACTATTCCGGTAACCTGCACGGGAACCCCTTCTGCTGCCACCGACTCGGAGAATCTACAAGTTGTTGTCACTCAAAACTCCCCTCCCACATTCACGAATGTTCCTGGTAAGTCAGCTGTATAAGTATCATTCTGCGTTTTAAGATCTCTATTCCAAATCAATTTTCTTCCAGAGAAAAATATATATATCAATAACAATGGGTTACTAGTATAACAATATTTTTTCTGCACTTGTAAATCCTAAAAATGATAAGCATACAATTTTATTGTATTGCCTTTGTGCTTTGACGTTGTTTGAACAATTCGGTCATTTTTTTTTTGCATATGTTACCAAGTCAAAGTTCTGATATCAAGCTTATCCACTGTGCGCATGGTCAAACAGAAAAAATTCCGGACATACATGTATATAGTTATGTATTTAATGTGTGATAACCACCAAGTCCTAGAACTATAAAGAAACCCATTGCAAAAATTCATAGTGCACCACAAGCCACAATCATATGCCAACATTCACTAATCCTCGTGTGTAATTGTAAGTTCTGCGATGCGTTCGCATACATTGACTGAGTGTTGAATGTAAAGTTCACTGTTCCCAAGTAATGTAAATATATTTTGAAGACAAAGAATAACATGGATATTTCCTTTTATGTATCTATAGTATTTGACATTTCTTGTTCAACTGCTACTGTAAAAAAAATAACATAATGAACTTACTGATTTAGCAAACGGTCCCTTGTAATATATATGTAGGGCATGGTGCTCTTGCAATGTTTTACATACAATTTCAATAATTTGCATACATGTATGTGAGTAAAGGACTAAATATCCATCTCAAAAATCCTTTCATATGATAGATAACGTTGGGCGATTATACGACGTCATGAATAAGAAGGCTATGTCATGCTTTTAAAAATATAACCCATCTCATTTCGTTTTGTTTAAATATAAAATGGCGAAGTAACAATGTATTAAACGTAATCATAGTCCAAAAAACACATACAAAATCGAGTGTAGGGCAACATGGACCTCCGACAAAAGCGAAGGCAGGATCAGGTGCCATGGAGCAGTAAGCATCCCCGGCTGACCGGTCACACCCGCCGTGAGCCCGTAGTCGAAACAAAAGTAAACGGGGTTACCCGTCGTCAAATCTAGTACGAAAATGACAGTCTAACAAAGGGTATGAAACAAATCAGTCAACATATGACTTAGTGATAATTTGTAATCGCAAACAAGGTCATTATAGTGACCGTAGAATTTGTGAAATGATTTCTTTAAACGAGATTCGTTATAACCCTGCAACATCAACATTTTGGTTAGTAGTTGGCCTCGCTTTAAAAAAATCATCATACGCATGGCATGCCCTTGCGTATCGAATCAACTGAGAGTCATACACACCATAAGCAGGTGATAGTGGTACATTACTACATGTACATAGAAAAGGAAAGTTGACGATTGCAAAGTCAAAGACATCACGTTTATCATATAATTTCATTCAACAAATTATTTTAATTATATTTTGGAAATATGCGTATACAATATCTCCTTTTAGGAAGCGTCAGTGTTGATAGCACCACCACCGGAAGTGGCGCAACAATTTTCACAATACTGGCTACAGACCCAGAGGGTGACCAGTTATATTTTGAAATCGTATGCATTCCCACTGGTTGTCCTTTCGAGGTGTATGCGTGTAAGTTTGTTTTTTGGTTTTTTAAGGAGATTTTATTTACTTATTTGTTATTTTTTGCATTGATAGTGTAAATTAAAATTGTATTGAAGTTTATCATCAAATGAATTTTACATAAGATTCAATATCAACAGGAAGCATAATAGAAAGCTCAGAAATGTATCGTCATGTTACAATACTTTATTCATTTCTAGCAATTTCCAATTTAATTTAGTAAAGCATTAAAGTTTACTCTCCTATGCATTCTGGTATTTCACTGACGAATAAAATCTAAAATAGTGTATATGTTCACACTTACCTATATACATGTGTATAATGGTTATCTTAATGAACAGCGGGTGCCATTTTGACAACATCTTCTTTGGAGGGAACGACGATTAGCGGATATGACGTCAATGTTTATGTTAACGACAGCAGGTCAAAGGTTGGGCCAAATGTATTGTCAGTTACCATTACAAGTAAGTTTTTAGCCTATATGCTTGAGGAAAGGACACACCTCTAGATAGTGCGTTGTCTTTTCCTCTGGTAATATTCGACATACATGTACCTCTAAGTGTATAACTGTATACCAAAATGCATTTCATACAATACGTGTACCCACCAAATCTAAATAAAATTTATTGGGCGTATCTGCTTTACTCCAAATGGCCGAAGGGATTTATCGCAAATTTTCTATTAGAAAAAAACACGTCACAGAGAATCTAACGTATACAATCTAACTGTTAAAGAAAGAACCACACTGTAAGTGCAAATTATATCCTTGCAATCAAACTGAAGCTTGAATTTAAGTAGAAAATTTGAGATATCATTTAAGATTTAATTCATAAGTGGTCAACAAAACAACGCTTTACTACTTGAAATAAAACTTTAACAAGTTATAGCAAAGTACTTTGTTTGAGGTAAATTGCATCATAGAACCAGAAGAACAAATACTTGTACTCTTTCGAAGAAAACTATACTGGTGGTCGTTTTCTGATAACTGGAGTTTCAAGTTCCTTCATGATGAGTATGCACAATATATAATAATTATTTTCATAGAATCCCCACACCCTTCCTAAAACACCATCACCTCTTCCATAGTCATGTTGTGTTCCATTTTCTCATTCATCTTCAGGATGCCTTATTAAACCGTTAAGCGGCGTACTAGTGTTTTGTGTACTGCCACCAGTAGTTAGATAGAATTTACTGTCACATAAGCCAGCGTTAATGTTCAGTGTCGGGGTGTCGTCTGCAGTGAATCGTGCTTGCTTACATTTTACGTCACAGTTTTGCTGCATGTAGAAACAGTCCCCAAACTTTGCAGAACGGGTTTCGCAATGACTGGCACCATCTCGCCGGAAATCTTCAACAAAAGAATATACACCATTCAGCAATTCACCGCCGGTAATTGTTTTCATTGTTGCCATGTGAAACCACTCTGAAGCACTGCTCTTGATATAACAAGCATACGCCGTCCACATATCATCAACTTTATTGGCTTCCATTTTGAATTGTACAGGTTCGCCGGCCTCCCATTTCCAAGGCATCATGGTTTTACCACCCGTTCCTTCATTTCCAAATCGAGATACTTCCACTCCCTCGCCACTATATATAACCTGCACTTTCTTGTCTTCTGAGGGGTCGTCATTCGTTTGACTGTCCCATACAGAAAAGATCGCCATCTTCTTTCCATCATACAGCTCTTGGATTCCGCTGTATCCTCGGCTGAATCCGATGACGCAAAAATACGTTCCTTTTTGAGATTCAGTAACACAGACCTCATTACAGACACATTCTACGTTTCGGGGTAGATCAAACCATAAGTGCACGGAGCGGGCAGCAGAGGGATGTGACATGTCGATGCACTGCTCTGCAAAATAATATGTGTAATTTTTTAGAAATATCTGCGTTTTGTTAAGCGACACAACATTGATCGATGGAAAATAGATATTAAAGGAGAGAAAAAATCCAGCCCTTACGCATCGCATGACTCATGCTTAAAAAAACACACCAGCTGCATGCTTTTGGAAAAATGTCCGCTGTCGCTGGATGGTATGAAAGAATTCCTTGCCAAGCAAGCATTTAGGCTACATGGTGCACTTACAACTCGTTTCGAAACGGAACACTATATAGATCTATATTCTATTTCAGTTGAAATTCCAGGATCAAGATTACATGTACATAGATTTTTACCTGATATTTAGCAACATTTTCAGTACAAAAAGGTCACCATTGTTATAATGATTGAAGTGGCAACTAAAGGGGGTCTTTTTCGGATAAGACTACAAAAAACGAGGTCACGTGTCTTGGTAGGTGCTGCATGAGAAAGACAGTGACACCTCCCTGCTCAAAGGCAGTAAGTACGGAACATAGGTCGAAATGTTGCACCCCTTCACCGGCAATGGTGAGTGAAAGGGACTTTAAACATTGTGTAACCAACCTAACTACTCGATATATCCTTCATGTTTACGCGTATACTTTAGACCCACACTGTAGCCTATCCCCATACTCCTGTTGCCCATCCTTGTCCCATTGGGGCAAATATAAATGTACACAATAAATAAATATGTTAATGCAACCCTTCTTACATGTAAGAAAACATTTACAAGAAAAATTCGCTCGCAACTTTGGTTCACCCCTGTACTGGCTGGCCGGTGTAACGAACGACTAAAAATAGCGTGTACAATGTCCATGCAGTGCAGCGTGTTATCGTATTAATAACAAAATGGAATCCATGGAAGCAGACCCTGGTGCCATATTTCTTTACAATTTCCGTACTTAGAAATGTTTTCCTCATTGAAATCATAATTAGTCAGCTAACACTTACCTTGAGATTGCTACATGTAACAATAATTCTACAGAGTGGAACAAAAGTGTGGTCAAATATCGATTTAGAACAGTTGGCTGAACAAGACTTATCTTCTGATGAATAAGATAAAGATGTACATTCATATGATAATCACACTTTGTAAAACTTTTTAAAAGCTTACATTCACACTGCTTTGTCCATGATATTTCATACGCGGTGGTGTAAAATCTGAACTTGTGCCGGTGTATTGTTATGGAATTAAACAACTTCCTTCCTCCCTCTCATTATAGTGTGTGTTTTAGCACATCTTATATAGACATGTGGGTAACAGATGTATGTCACAACCACCCAAATTATACATAATCATAAATACTTCTCAGAAATATCCAAGAAAAACCGTGTGTTCATTCATTCATTTTGTCCTTTCGTAAATCATTGAAACAAAGCAGTTAGTACAACATTTACATGTAAATGTATGTAAAGTTATGTTGTTTGTACAATATACATTCAAGTATATTTTAACGGTTTAAAGTGTTTACTTTACATGACTGTATACAGGAAACATTGGCATGAAAGTGGCAATGCAGGACATGATGATTAAACAAGTAGTCATGGATACCATTCAAAACAGATATGTAAAAATGTGAAAAGATCTAGATACACGTTTTCATATTAGACTAAATTGTCAGATACAAATGCATGTCTGTCATTAGAAGTAACAAGACAAGATGCTATGACATGTTGGAAAACATTTGCAAACGGTTTGGAATAAATGATGCACTGTTCGATATTACATTGTATGTCTCAGTCTAGAGTTCACAAATTAGCAATGCACCTGTAGCTAATTAATTTCATTTCTGTAGATGAGGGTGGATATGTTCAAAGCCGTGCTAAATACACATCTGACTAAGAAAACTTGAAATCGATAAAATCGGAAATAAATTTTATCTTTCTATGCGGTATGATAAGTTTACTTAACAATATTCCAAATGTTTTGGATGAAAAACTAGTATTATTGATATATATATATATATATTGTTCGATGAACCTCTCTCTGGAATGTTTTCAAATAATACAACCGATTGATATCATTGACGATTGGCTCGTTCAAATAATAGCTAGACGAATGGCAAAATATCAATGAGTTTATATTGGTGTGAAATTAAATTTGCATGATTTTCAAAATGAAAAACATATCAGTAAAGAATGGGCATTTATCTCATGTTAAGATATATAATAACTGAAAAGTGGCGACTTGCAATACAAATGAATCACATGTACTCTGCACTGTTGCTATTAATAGAAATTGGAAATGGAAGGGGGCAGCTACATTTCTCATTGAATATTGAAATTAATTGAGCTTGGGCAACGATTACCGTAGATCATAACGTATTTTGCATTACAGATGTAAATTCTGCCCCCACAATCACTAACAAACTGACTACCCCTGTATCGGTGCAGGAGAACGTGGTGGTGGGAACGAGTGTTCGACAGTATACTACGACCGACATTAACGGTGGTGTACTAACGTATTCCGCTACCTACAGCCCGGCATCCGGCGGAACGTACTTCACCATCGAGTCGGCAAGTATGTCCGTTAGTTTACAGTCCTAAATAATTACAACTGTTTTAATATGTCTAGATAAGTATTTTTCATACAAACATTGTCATAATTTAATTTGTATAAACCCATTAAATTCAAAACCTTTTGGCATTGCTTGAATAGATACCTATAGATAATTTATTTTTTCTCAAACCAATTCATGTTACATGTAATTTTGTTGTCATATTGTAATCACCAAGTGAATCTTTTAAAAATGCAATTTGATTAGGATTACTAGTGTTTTGGAGATCAAAGATCAAATTAACTAGTTCAAATATCGTAATAAATGGTCGATTAATTATATTTTAATTGAATACCGATTGATCTTATGCACGTACACTTACCCAAACGAGTAACGTCTATGGTTAACAACTTGCAAATCTAACATGATAAAATTTACAAGATATTGTTTATATATCCTGGATATTTACAAGTAAACCACTGTGTTTGCTCATTTCAAAGAAACTTTCTCGACCATGATTATTTTCCGTCAAATGGGATTACGACCACTATTTCTTAATTACATGTACGTGTGACATAGTGCATTTTGCTGAAGTACACGTACATGTGTACTCCATCCCTCCAAGATTTAGACAGGAATTTAAGGATATATCTCTGTAAAGCTGATTGTATGTGAATGCCCATCTGTTACTGTGACTTATTATTTCCCCCCTACATAAGAGGCGGACAGGAGCTTATATACTTTCCACAAATAACTCATTCTATATATTTTTTCATCAGATGATAGCTTTTACATATCATGGCTACAGATGTTGCCAGCAGAAATATACTGATACATTTAAGTTGTTTAACGAAGGGAACATATACAATGAATAACACTTTTGTTCGCTCAGAGTCATCAATTTTCAGCAAAGGAGTTTGCAAAATTGTATCTAACTTTCAAAATGTTACCTTGTTCGAAAATTTATAACGGCCAAAATGCAATAATTGCTGCAGCATTAGATTGACGATTTTAAATTTTAACATGCTTAACAGTCTTGGTACAACTGCTGCTTCGAAAATGACATTGAGTCGATATGTCATCATTTTCTGTTATCAAGAGAGACAAAGATTCATCAGGTGTGTAACTTGCAATATCCATCGTTCTTATAACAGGTGGTCTTGTTAAAACAGCAAGCGCTCTGAATTATGAAACTCTAACTACGGCGGAGCGAACGGTACTGATCACAGTCATTGTGCGAGATTCCGCCGCAGCATCAGACACTACTACTCTCACTATTAACGTACTAGACCAAAACGAGGCCCCCAGTTTTCCTAAAGATTCCTATATCCTTGTGACGAACGAGGCTGGGGTAAATATGGAATGCAATGTTGATAATGAAACATTGCATGTCAGTCATATAAAATTTAAATTAATTTTACTTGGCTAAGTTTAAATTGATAAATCATATTATTCAAAATAATTAGGATAATGCTTAATATTTACTTGGCTAAGATTGAATTTCAAAATCAAATTATTCCAAATAATTAGTAGAATGCTCAATATTTCTTCTCATGATGTAGGCAGGAACTTCTATTGGCAATCCGAATTTTCAAGCTACCGATCCCGACACTGGAGCAACGTTAACATATAGCACAACATGTACGGAAGTAACAATCGACTCTACGTCCGGCGCAGCTACTTTTACGTCTAATTACGATGTGGACGTTGTTGGAACACCAGATACAATCACGTGCACAGTCACAGTTAGTGACGGGTCTCTATCGGATACCGCTACTTTGAATGTCACCGTCAACAACATCAATGATAACACACCAGCGTTTGGCCAGTCTGCGTACACGTTTACAATCAGCAACACATTGGCCGTGGGATCAACAGTGGGATCCATAGCAGCAACAGATGGGGATCTCAGCACAATTCCATTTGGTTCTCAATATTATGAGCTTGAATATTGATCAATATAATTGTAACTTAACTTTTATATAAAATACCACCTCAAGTAGTAACTGCATAGAAAAATTATTTGAGCGAGAGTGATGTAATTTTCAGTCTGTATTATCCAACGGAAATCTCGGTAAATACAAATTTACCGTCGTAAATTGTCTGGTCTTCTTTCAATGTAATCCTAAATATTTTAGGTACTATTACCTATGAGCTGAATCAACTGACTCTAGGGAGTGATTATTTCGATGTTACTACCGCTGGAAATTTATACGTCAAATCGGCTATTACGTCCCTTTCTGTGGGCGCCAGTTACAGCATAACAGCGACAGCACGTGACGGTGGTCTCCTGTCGGACACCGCAGCTATCACTCTCATCATACCCTCCACCACCACCACCGCTGCAGCCACCACCACAGATAGGGCCAAAACTTTCTTCGAGGACCCGCGAAATGTCGCGTGGTTCATTGCAGCCATGATTGTTCTTGCTCTGATGATCGCACTGATTATTTACATGGCCATGCGTTATGGACTCCATTTCAAGAAGTATAAGTAAGATAATGCCTTTTCAAGTAAATGGATACTATTGTGCAATATATTGAAGTCATTCGAAAGTGTATTTCATGAGTTTATATGAGATCAAAGATTTGCCAAACAAGTGAGACCAAGATTTCAGAACATTTCTCCCAAATATACAAGTACAACAAACTCAATTTACCAGGGGTAAATACATTTTTGTAATAGCGATTTCCAAATATCGTTCTATGGCTGCCAACATACATGTATCACAAAACGTCTGCTTCGCAACGGCTCGTTTAATTGTTGTTTGTGAACATACTGATATTATAGTTACATGTAATGTGTGATTCGTGAAATTGTCTTTTCTGACTTTGATAGTAAATTAGCTTTTACGATTAACAGCTGCAGAACACCAGTGTTTAAAAATAACAGCAGTCGAAATTACATTACAGGACCGTCTTCCCCCATAATGAGACTCCCTCCCCCCCCCCCCCCCCCGGAAGCCTGGCTCTAGAGTAAGCCTTCCCCGAAAACCTGCTCAAGAGTGGACCTTCCCCTGGGGGAAAGCTCACTCCAGAGCAAGAGAACCCCGGTGAAGGCTCACTCTAGAGCCTGACTTCCCCGGTGGAAGACCTACTCTATAACCAGTTGTAGAGTCAGCCTTCCCCCATAGCAGGACTTTCCCCCTTCATTTATTCCTGGTAAACTTACTACTATTACTTTGGAGGCTCACTCTAGAGCGAAACTACCGGGGGGGGGGGGTCACTCTAGAGCCAGGCTTCCGGGGGTAAGGCTCAATCCAGAGTCAGACTTCCGGGGGGAAGGTTCACTCCAGAGTCAGACTTCCGCAGGGGGGAAGGCTGGCTCTAGGGGGGAAGTCTCACTATGGGGGGAAGTCTGGGTCTATAACACCGGCAGGGGGTAATAATGCAGTAGGAGGCTAATAATGTTATTATTCTTGATCAACTTTATTAGTATTTCATAGTAAATTGACTTTTATGATTAACAGCTACAGAACACCTGTGTTGAAAAATAATAATATACTCTAGTAATTATTGTTTTGATGAGTATTTCAGTCCTCAACAGAGGTACAGGTATAGCTGACCACGGAAACACTTGATTCGAATGATCAAATTAATATATTTTGATTTGAATTAAAGATTCTTGCTCTTTTACACACATATTCAACCAATCGTCTCTTACCTGAAGTGAAAACCCAGTGAGATTTTCTATTCGAGTTTGTATGTCATCTGTCGTACATTTTGTATATGCAAGCAAGTTTTTCACGTTGTTGATGCCATATTTCAACCAAACGAATTATAAAACAACTTTGGAGAAGTTTTTAAAGTGAATGTTTATACTCTCTTTCAACGGGAGAGCGTATATAGGGTTGCATATTGATGTAAATTTTCCGATTTTTCTAAACAAAGAAACCTAACAGTGAATAAAAGCTTAAACTTTAAAGTAATGAAGATTCAAGTTGGTTCAAGTGATACATTGTAATCCCCGGGTTTAAAACTTAATATTCTAAACCTTCTCGATAACAACGTGGGTATAGTTTTTGAAATTACATATGCCGCTAATTCATGACCGAGGCCAATCGGAGGAAATAGGTTTGTACAAGGGGAACTGGGATCTTGCTGTATCCTTTAATATTATACTCTGACCTTTATTATACCGACACAAACATCAAAACCAGAATAAAATATCAAATACAACGTTTATAACTGGGTCCTACTGGGTCATGGTTATTGTCGTTTGCTATTTACAGCAAATTGGTTCGGGTAACAGTTAACTCGTGATGGAGGAGTTTTATATATAATGGATATTCATAATAACACTTTTCATCAGATTAAAGTAGCTAGGTTTCACGAATTGTTGTGTATCAGTTCATCAAATGACGCGTATTTTTGCACGGAAATGAATCAGCAAAATCTATCGATTTACAATGTACATACATGTATATACATATAGTGAAAAATCAACAGAGGTATGATAATCGGTCTTGTTTCAAGTTTCCCCCCAAACCTCACATGAACAGTACAGAGGCACTGGTATTTAAAGTGGGTTGTGTAGGGTTATATACGTCATGAGGGAGTGCATTGTTCGGGTCAGCGACATACTCCATTGGTCTTTTCATTACAGGTCCCGTCGTGTGAACAGCAACAACAGCAACAACGACAGAGAGAAGTTGCAAGGTAATATACTAGTACAGTAGTATTGTTTTTCAATACATACATGTATACTCCACAATCGACGAGTATCTGAAAGTGATGTGGCACCTGCAAGACCTCGTTTCCTTCCTCGGCGCCGTCACTTTAAAAAGCAGTCTGCTCATTGTACATTAGAACGTTTTGTACAAACTGCTTTGACAAGTCTATCAAAATTGGTACCGTATATATGATTTATATTGCCACATCGTTACTCGTTTGTCTTACTCTAAACATTTTAGATACTTGGTACGAAATTTGTATGGTTATTTGTTTAATAACCATCTGTAAATGTGACAGATACTTTGAATTTTGAAACAACTTGTATTTTACTCTAAATTGAGGTCGCTGTCTAAAACAAAGTAATATTTCTATGTTTGTTGCATATTTTTGGCAGAATATGTTGAAGGGAAATGGCGTCCTTGGAAAGTTTGGGATAAATGATGACATCTTTAACCCTAAGTTGGTAAGTTCCATATATACTGATATACATATATCAAACTGATATACATACATACAATGTAAAAAGTAACATTTTTTTCCCTTACTTTATTTTTAGGTCATGAAAGACACAGAGAAAGTTTTGAATTGTATGAGGACTGATATTTTATTATTTATATTTCATAAAGCATTGTGAACTTATACTCTCTATGTTGTGGATATCTGCTAGGTTTATTAAACACTCTGCTAGCGGAAGTGGTGGTTTATAATGCTCCTGTTGTCCGTTCGTTCATTCGTTCGTACCTTCCATCCCCTACTCCTCCAAAACCACTCGACAAAATTCTATGGAACGTTTACGAATTCTTTGGTACATATGCAGTTGTGCACCTTCTATTTCAAATTTTGATCTGAATAATTTTGGTGGTTCCATAGCAAAACATTGACATTGCTTAAACATTTATATTGTATGGGGGTTCCCAACTCCCATCCGCTACTCCTCTAAAACCAATCATCATAATTCTATAAAACTGTCAGGGATTATTTGTTACATAATGCCAGTGTACACCTCCAATCTTAAATTTTGATCTTAATGATTTTATACCAATTTCAATTCAATTCAATTTTCAATTCATTTATTCACTCAAAACCAGATCACTGGTACATGAGGTACAAACAAAAATATTCATATAAAAGTATCATTACAAGTAAGGGTCATATAACATATATACAAGTATGTGCTGAGAACAAATAAGCATATAACTAGATACAAGCGCACTATCTAGGAAGAGCAGACAGCATTAAATATTTTCTTAACAAACTTTGCCAATGATTTTAAAATTACTATATTGTTTGTATTCATTAGTTCATTAAACTTGATAATGTTGGGATTTTTACAAAACCTTTTATTAAAATGTATTTTTCTGTCGTTTGGGAAAAAATTACATTCCATAATATAATGAAATTCATCACCGATGCTGTTGTTATTACACATTGTACATATCCTTAAATTTCTTTCAATATTATTCCATCTACCAGTTTCTATAGGAAAACGATGATTACAGGTTCTCAATTTAGCTAATGTAATCCTTAAATCTTTAGGCAAATTCAATAAATAATTTTCTATACCAAAATTTGTTTTGAAAATTCTATAATTAATACATTTAGACGAATCATTGATAATACTATTCCATTCTTGTACGAATTGGTTTTTCAGCGTTTCTTTAACACAAGACTTTAACCAACAGGGTAGTGGGGGCATCACAAAGTGAGCTTTGCTCACAATAATCTGTTGAGTAGCGTATAGTGACCTTGTTTGCGATTACAAATTATGACTACATGTAAGTCGTAAGTTGACTGATTTGTTTCATACCCTTTGTTAGACTGTCACTTGACGACGGGTAATCCCGTGTACTTTGTTGCGATTAAGGGCTCACGGCGGGTGTGACCGGTCGGCAGAGGATGCTTACTCCTCCATGGCACCTGATCCTGCCTTCGCTTTTGTCGGAGGTCCGTATCGCCCTACACTTGACTTTGTATATAATTATGTTTTTTGGATTATGATTCCATTTAACACATTGTTAACTTCGCTAATTTATATGGGAGGTGGGGATGGACGAACGAACGGATGGTCGAATTCGCTAGCACGGGGGGGGGGGAGGTTACATGTATAAATAAGTTTAGGAGTACATGTATTTTGAATAGTTTGGAGCCATGACAATGAATCGAGGATTTTGTATGTAATTTGACATCTGCGCTTCAAGATCTCAAGTAATGTTGAGTCATATCTAATGAATCCATTATGGTTTTAATGTGGGCGCTCCCGTCTGAATGACTTGGTTGGGCTCGATCCCAGTAGAATACCTTTATACATGTAGTTGTTCGTACTTAGTTCAAAAGCGTATCATGTTCAACTGATGTCGACAGAACGAAGTTGACCATCCAGTCTCCTTGGGCCGCTAGGATCGGTGTGAAATGATGAACACCGAGAAAATATTACAGTGCTGTTTTAGACCAGATTCACACAATTGTAATTTGTATATAAAGGATACTCAATATATTGTTGTTGGATAGAGAAGTTATTTCATGAGTAAGAGGGGTATTCGGATTTTTTTTCTTACATTTTTACGAGTGCGAAGCAAAAACGTGTAGTTTTCAACGAATCTTGATAACATTAGATATGTGTTGGTTACATGAAAAGACGAAGATAACGAACAGTGATCGATCTCGTAACAGGTCCCAAACAGAAAACAACATAAGACCTGGACAAACACGGATCTCTGGATATACAAGATTTGGGATAAGGTATCATATGCATAAAAGTATTTAAACCTTAGGTATGAAATTCAAGCTTAGCATATTGCTATTAATTAGCAGTTTGCATGAAACAAGTTAACTCGTAAGTATATGCTTAATAATATTAAGTTAATATACATGTATATGTTAAACATGATCTTTACTCGTCCTACGTTTTGAAGCATATTGCTTAATAACTTGTTTAGATATGGCTACCCCCCTTACATGCAAATTCTCGATTGAATCCATCACCATAATAACACAACACAAATACCAATAAGTGGAATTTTGAATTGCACAGACCCCCCCCCCCCCTCCCTCTCAAATTCAGTATAAACTACGTAGTATGCACAGAGTACACAATCATTACGTCACTGGTGAGTAATGAATATCTTGAACACGATTGGACGCTTATGTAAGTGTACTATTTGTATATATATAAAATGGCGAAGTAACAAAATATAAGTCATATACGGTACCAGACATGGGGTAATGGTAATGTGTAAGTGTAATGGCTATGCTTGCAATGCATTACTTTTTATCAAGTAATGCCTAGTAATGTGTAATGCACTGAAAACTGCATTCATGTAATGGTAATGTAATGCATTACTTTCAAAATGTTGGTGTAATGCTAGCATTATTTGGCATTACATTTGAATTACTTTAATAAGATATTAGTATTTTTATATACAGATGTACACACCCTTTTTTATCTAAGTGTGTGTCACTAAATATATTTTATTTCATTAATCAATACCCATATGATATGAAATTTACAAAGAAAACATTGGAGCATTTATACAATTCAAAATATACATATAGTATCACTCTTCTTCTTTGTTGGCAACCACCATCAAAATATTTGTCCATAGTCTTTAATATTAATGTACTTGTGAAAAAAATGGACTCTGTAACATTGCTATTGTTAACGACTCAACACGTTTGTTCTTCAAAGGGCACAACTCTCTTAGTATCCCTTATGTACTTAAATTCAAGCTTTCATCAAGGAGAGGTGGTCCTTTTGATTAATTTGCTTATACTTTCATTTATAAGAAACCAATGCAACGAACTAACTAATGTCCACTGTTTACAATGGATACGATGCATTCAAGTTGTGTTATATTAATTTTATAAACATTATATGGATAAAGAAATCCAAACTTAAAATATTAATCTTGTCATCAATCATTTGTTTTAATTCAATTGAAACCCAGGCATTGAGCTCAATCATTATGCAAGTACACACTCACATGTATTTTTGAAATATACTATCAATGCTTGTGATTATCTTGGTCCCATAGATTTAAATCCTTTAATTATCTTCAAATTATCAGATGTAGTAATAATTTCTCTTTCCCCTATCATACCTGCTTAAACCACACCTTAAGGGTCTTTAATTAGCATGTGTACATAGTGGTATCTGTGATAGTATAAACAGTGTTCTTGTTTGGAGAACTCAGTGCTCAACAGACGGTGTTTGTATAGACATTACACAGGCTCTTCTAATTAAAAGCTTAAGTCTCTCTCTCTCTCTCTCTCTCTCTCTCTCTCTCCTCCTCCTCTCTCTCTCCTCTCTCTCCTCCTTTCTTTCCCTCTTCTCTCTCTTCTCTCTCTCTCTCCCAATATGATTATTAAATGCAATCACTAAGACTAATCTTGTAGTACATTGTATATACATAGTGTTCACAACACTATGTTGATGTGTTACTTGTGATAAGAAAGTTTCATTGATATTTGGGGTGGAGAGGGGATGAAACCAAAAGTAATGGTAATGGTAATGCATTACTTGGCCCAAGTAATGGTAATGTAATGCATCTTTAGAAAATAGAGTAATGGTAATGGTAATGATAATGCTAAATTCTTGAAGTAATGATAATGTATGCATTACTTTTCAATGTAATTCGCCCCATGTCTGTACCGGTACCAATTTTTATGGCACCAGATGCGCATTTCGACAAATTATGTTTTCAGTGATGCTCAAACCGAAATGTTGGATCCGAACATGAAGTAAAACTATAAAAGTGATCAATGTAGTGCCAAAAGATTGGGGCCAAAAACGTCGAAGG
>CAJDSM010034859.1:0-15547 GCA_903981925.1 Ostrea lurida | reverse complement strand
AGAAATGGCTTGAGACAAGAACTGTAACTCTTTTAGCATAAAAATTAAATTTTTAATTAGAATTTTTAAGTTTTGAGAAGTAAAATGTTCATCTCCTTATTAACCCCCCCCCCCCCCCCTTCTCTAATATTCAGTTGCGAGTATAAAATTAATTTGATCCAAGTATTTGAGTTCAAGAGAAGTCTGGCATACATGTAGTAGGGGTATTGTCTTTTTTAAAAATTGCCTTGCATCAAAATTTGGATGGAAATTAAAGTAGGAGATATGGATAAAATTTTTGAATTGGTTTAGATGCTGAATTTCATACAAAATGAATGCATGCTTAATCAGTGTTTTGTTGATGAAATTAATGAAAGATGGGTTTGCCAATTTGCATGTGCTGGCCATTTCTGTATTGCACAATTTCATTGGGGAAGGGGGGCGGGAGGGGGAGGGGGGGGGGGGGGGGGATTGTATGGGTGCTTCTCTATCAAATTACCGTATGATACGTTGTAACTAATATGATTGTGTTTTTGTCCCTTGCAGGTTCTGCTTGCTGCAGCAGTCTGCAACAAGACAGGCAAAGGTAATTTGAGTTTGAACTGAATATTTAACTCACATGTTGTATAAGTTCAAGTGAGCTTTTCTGATTGATCACCTATTGTCTGTCATTCTGTGCTTTCATTAAACATTGCACATTTGAACCTCTTGACTCTTCTCCAAAACCATTGGGCCAATTTTAACCAAACTTATCATAAAGCTGAAGCACTATTGTGTAAAGAAGATATAAACTTGTTCAAATGAGGAATCACACTTTTTGAAGCAGTGATCATAAGAAAAATCTTGTCAATAACCACTGCACCAGAAAGACATAACTGTCAAATATAAAACATTTTTATTTTATCCTCACTTAGTCATTAATGCCATAACAATTCATAATGGTGGTAAACGTGTGCACTGAAATCAAAGTGAAATGCTTATTGTGTTTATGTTTCCATATTTCATTCATTGCAGCAATCATATCTCGGCAGTTTGTTGAGATGACAAGATCTCGAATTGAGGGACTACTTGCAGCCTTTCCGAAACTGATGAGCTCAGGAAAACAACATACATTTGTGGAAACTGAGAGTGTTCGATATGTCTATCAGCCACTAGAGAAGCTCTATGTGCTGCTAATCACAACCAAAGCAAGCAACATTTTGGAAGATTTAGAAACACTTCGACTCTTTGCAAGAGTTGTGAGTATTGTTTTGAATTCTTGTCATGGGACAACAATAAATGATATACGTGTAAATAGGCTAATATCTGTAGGAAAAAAAACCATGAAACGGTGAAACCTAAATTTACATCTGACATGTGTATGACACTAGCACCTGTAATACAAAACATCAGACAAAATGAATATTGATGTTGCAAATTATCATAGTTTTTAATTTTATATTTTTTTTTAATGAACAGATTCCAGAGTATTGCAGAAACTTTGAGGAGCAGGACATTGTGGATCAGGCCTTTCCTCTGATATTTGCCTTCGATGAAATTGTTGCCCTTGGTTACAGGGAAAGTGTTAATCTTGCACAGATCAGAACTTTCACAGAAATGGAGTCACATGAAGAAAATGTGTTCAAATCTGTCAGAGAGGTGAGGGGGTCCACAATTCTTCTGTGTAATATTAAGGGAGCACTTTTCTATTTAGGATTGATGGTTGTATTTGCATACAGTGGACTGTTTTAATGACACCTCTTATATGAGATCTTCCTGCTGATTCCTCAATATTGCTTTGATGAATATTACGATTATGATATTGGTAAATTATGCCTCCCCAATGGATATGTAACATTATACAAATATTAGCATGTGGTTGAGGGTAACATTGAAAATTTTCTCCCCAAGGAAAACATTGTCAACCAAGGCGTAACCGTATTAAAAATACAAATCATATTTGTAGTTCATATACTTAAACAAAAAACAGTAACCAAACTCAAGCATGACACAAATCAATTCTGTAAAAGAGACACTGCCCTTATGGACAAATTTGTGCCACGTCATTTGTTTTAATGTCAGATTCAGTTTGGTCAATAAACAGGGTAATCATAATATACAGGGACAATTTCAGAACTTTTGCCCAGGGTGTAGCATGTGTGCTTGAACTCACTGACACACCAGTGATACTGATCACAAATACAGTCGTTCATTTAAGAAGGTGACAGATGACAATGTGTTTAGAAAATCTGTAACGGATTGATGCACACATATTTGCAAACAAATGTTAATACATTAATTCAGAAATCATCATACTGTAAACGTAACATTATTGGGGGGGGAGGGGGGGTGAATATGAGTGTTGGGTTTTTTGTTTTTTTTCAAAACAAAATCCCGTGAAATTCTATATTATGCAATGTTTTTATCAGCATATGAGGGATAATATTTATGTCGTATTATTGTACAAAATCTATTTTGTGTTCAACTTCTTTGTTGAGGTACATATATTTTAAAATGCTGTGCATACTCATGTATAAATAGGATTTTGGGGAGCAAAAGTTTGACCTATCTTTGTCAAATATGCACATGCATACCAATGCCTGAAAATTCTTCACACATCTCTTTGAGTATTTGTCAAATGATTTTCAAAACTCTACAAAGTGTTGTGATTTTTTTTTACATTGCATAGACACAAGAGAAAGAGGCCAAGATACAAATGCAAAAGAAGGCCAAGGAATTACAAGCTGCCCGTCGGGAAAACCAGAAGTCTGGACGAAGTGGTGGATTCGGTGGAGGGTTTGGAAGTGGTTCCTTCTCACAGAGAGATAATCCTGTCATAGATAGTATTCCTATGGACACGCCCAAACCATCATACACAGCACCTGCTAGGTATGGACAATAATAGATCTTTTAATATATGTCAAAAAAATGAATTATGAAGTTTTAAATCAAAAATGGGTCTGACAGTCAAAGTGGTGGGAAATAAAAACAAAACAAAACACGGAAAATATACCATTTGAAGCCCCTTTGATAAAAGGATTTGAAAAAAAAAACCTCTTATTATTTTGTTTAGCTGTTTTATTATATTTCAAACACACATGATTTAGGGATTAATGAATGTTCTTTGGCCAAATTTTACTTGTTTACTGTATGTAAGTCTCTCTGAACGGAACCAGTTACTCTGGTTAATAAAATGCAATGCAATAGCTAGCAAGTCATTAAATTCAATCAACTCAGGCAGAATGTGAGAAAGTGACTGCATTGTGGACCAAATTAAATAATGTATCCGCTATTCTGATTTATTTGAAAGTCAGCAAATACAGCAAGTCCTCGATTCAAAGCAGTTATTAAAGTTAATCCACATTCTTAGTCTATATATATGATAGGTAATCTTTTTATGTGTGAAATACTAAATGCTTTGAATTATTTTTGTGCATCTATTATAGCAATAAAGGATGGTTTTGAAATGATTCATTCATTTTGTTTCTACAGCAAACCATCATCATCATCGAGAAGTGCTCTTCGACTTGGAAGTAAGAAGAAAGATGTAGACACGTTTGTTGGACAGCTGGAGTCGGAGGGTGAAAGTAAGACATTTTGAATTTGAAGATTCTGAATTTAGATGATTAAGACAGGGCATCAGAAATGCAAAATAATATTTATTTTTTTATGCCCCCTTGACGGGGGGGCATATTGTTTTTGTCCTGTCTTGAGTTCATTCTGTCACTGTCATTCTGTCTGAAACTTTAACTCGACTATAACTTTTGAATGGTAAGTACTAGGCTTTGATATTTCACATGTATATTCTTATGACAAGACCTTTCCGTGGTACTCAAAATTTTGACCTCCTGACCTTTGGAAGTTTGACCTACTTTTCAAAAAACTTTAACCTTAGCTATCAACTTTTGAAATGGTAAGTACTAGGGCTTTGATATTTCACATGATTACTGTTTCTTATTACTAGACCTATCCAGGTACCATAAAATTTTACCTCCTGACCTTGACCTTGAAGTTTTGGAACCTACTTTTCAAAAACTTTAACCCTAGCTATAACTTTTGAATGGTAAAGTACTAGGTGCTTGATATTTCACATGTATGTTTCTTATTACATAGACCTTTCCATGGGTACCAAAATGTTTGACCTCCTGACCTTGACCTTGAAGTTTGACCTCTTTTCAAAACATTAGACTTAGCTATAACTTTTTGAATGGTAAGTAATTAGGGCTTTGATATTTCACATGCATGTTCCTTATGACAAGACCTTTCCGTGTGGTACAACATTGTTGACCTCCTGCCTTGACCTTGAAGTTTAGACACTACATTTATTCAAAAACATTTAAACTTAGCTTAATAAACTTTGAATGAATAAGTACTTAGGGCTTGATATTCACAAGAAATATATAATTTCTTTTACAAGACCTTCCATGGGTACGAAAAATTTTTGACCTCCTTGACCTTGAAGTTTGACCTACTTATCAAAAAACTTTAACCTTAGCTATAACTTAATGAATGATAAGTACTAGGAGCTATTGATATTTACACGTAGTTTCTTCATGACAAAGACCTTTTCCGGTGGGTACAAAACTTTTTGACCTCCTGCATTTGATTTTTTGAGACTTAGACCTACTTTCAAAAATCTTTAACATTAGCCATAACTTTTTTGAATTGGCAGAGAGTTTAGGGCATTACATATTTCACATGTCGTATTCCTTATATGACTAGTCCTTTTATCTGGTGACCAAAATGTTTTGACTCATCTTGACCTTAAACATAAATGAAACTTCACATTGTTAAACTTTACATTGGCCGTAACTTATACTGAATGGTAAGGGATAAACCTTTCATATATGTCACAATTGCATAATCCTGTATGACAAGCTCCTACCACTGGCATGTGGAATACGGGGGCATTCGTGTTTCACAAACACATCTTGTTTCATCATTTAATAGAAGTGGGAGGAACAAAATCATCATTATCATCAGCTGTGGCAAAACAGACCACCCCTGTGAAAGACCAAGAAGGGTATTGAAGTTTATATAACAGATATTTAATGACATCACCTATGATTTTTCATTGAAATGTCATCACTTATTGTGTGATGAAACAAAAGTTCAAAATTAGATAGCATTGATAGAAGAATGCAAATTACTGAAGTCATCTAAATACTTGTACTGTAAACGTATTACATTTCATGATGGATTTATTATAGCAATTTTGGCAGATAAGTACACTGCCAACAGGGGCATGCATTATGGTGGACATAAAGGGGAGTGAACATCCACTAAATTAAGTCCACGTCAAATGTTAGGAAATCAAATTTCCGCTAAATATCATACTCATTTTAATAGTATAATACGTTTACAGTATGCAAGAGTGTGTGTGTGTCTGTATAATGACACTCGTTTCTAAGAGATGTATGGGAATTTGAATTTTGATTGTTTGCTTTATGGTTTAGTGTTCACATAGCAGTAGAAGAGAAAATTTCCCTCACTGCTGGTAGAGACGGTGGGCTACAGAATATGGAGGTACATGGTATCGTCAAGGTGAAGGTCAATGATGAAACATATGGAAAGATCAAGGTCAATGTGTTCAACAGTGACAAAAAGGGCATTCAACTCCAGGTAAACCATAAATATTGCATGATTTTCTTTATATTTATTAAATCCACTCACTCCATTTTATACTTTTAACAGTATTGTCACATCCTGTCTGCATATTCTATTTATATCTTAAGTTCTATGTATTAAATAAGAATTGATTAAAAAAATTATTTATGCCCCTGGAGTCAAATATTTTCAAATTTGTTATACAAATGAACTTCAGTAATAACCATTGGTTTGTCTAATTGTTTAAATTTGAGAGTTACTCCCGTTTTTGATTCTCATAGTTGAAACAGATACTTTATAGAGGATTTATTACTTTATGGTATTTTTTCTTTGTTTAACAGACACATCCAAATGTGGATAAGAAACTGTTCAACTCCTCTTCATGTATTGCTCTGAAGAACCAAGAGAAATCATTCCCATTGAACACAGATGTTGGAGTACTCAAGTGGAGGTTTCAAACTCAGGATGAGGACATGATGCCCCTCCTAAGTAAGACTCATTTAGTGGTCAGGGAACAAAGGTCGGTTTACTGCCACATCAATTTATTGTCCATTAGTTTCTTTATAAGCACTTTAATGTGGTAGAAGTGCAGATCTTGTGACGTTTTGATATTAATATACCCTAGTTTTCAGTTATAAAGCCAATACTTTTTTCGCTAGGCTCACCCAATATACTAAATAAGCCTATCTAAAACCAATGTTTTAAAGATATTGCAGTTGAAAGGGTTACTTTTTTAAAACCATCTAAATGGCATTAGGAATCGGATAAAAGTAAAGGGAAGGGGAGGGTAACTCTGATCTTTTAGAAATGCTCTAGAACTCATGCTTGGCATACTTTATTATTTTAGATAATTTACATGAATAAATGAGATTGTTAGCATGTTAGAAATGAGACATAACAATTAGTTTGTACTATAATTTCATTATTTATTTCAGTTAACTGTTGGCCGAATGACACAGGAAGTGGATGTGATGTAAATATAGAGTATGAGCTAAAGCAAACTGACCTCGAACTGAATGACGTCACCATTCTTATCCCCTTACCGTAAGTTGATTGTTAATTGTTGAACGTTGTGAAGTTCATAACACAGCACACAATCCACACTACAGTGAGTAGGGGTTTTAAAGTTGTTGTGTCGGTAATTACCTATAATGAAAAGTAGGAACGTAAAGGAGTACTATTTTAATATTGCAAACTCATTTGATAGACCAAATATTGAATATGAAAATCAGAACTAAGGTACTCAAATTTACTGTATGAGCAGAATTTTTAACAAGGATTAATTTTGGCATTTTAAACAATGGCATTGATATAGCTAAAATTGAATATTGTAGATCACATCATAAGTAAGAGTTATCTTTCTTGGAATTACAAAGTTTCTAGCATTTATAGCCTATATATACCTATTTTAATGGAAACCTTAAATATCTTAAATTTGATAATGTCTCATAGTTACCTTGATATTAAAATTTGTGTTTACCGAATATACTCGCCTATAAGTCGGATTTTTGGGAGTAAAATTTTTGTCCAAAAGTCTATGTCTGAATTATAGGCGAGTCCTAAGGAGATCAGTATTTTTCTAGTTGGCAAAATGTAGAAATGTAGCAGCTATTAATATAACTCCGACAATTATCACGATTATCACGATCATCGCCCAGACAAATTAGTCTGGACATAGAAATATAAAAAAAACATTATTGAACACTGGTAAATAACAAGAGAATTGACATGGTATTGATTTTTTGGAGAAAGGATAATAAATACCGGCATCATTTCTCAAAATGTTTTTTGAAACGGGCAAAATCAGTGCAACTTTGATTTGAAATTGTCAGGCGATTCTGGCCAAAAGTTGTACCGGGTCAACAGCAAAATCCTTCAAAACGATCTCAAAAAAACACAACCGACTTGTGGGCGAGTATATACGGTAGCTAAGAATACAACTTCAGTACATGGTCATTATTGCGTGTGTCGGTTTGTGTACAATGATATGTATATATGGTAATTAGTGTCATTTACACCAGTACATAGTCATTACTGCCTATTGTATATACATAACTCGTATATTCTGTAATTAACAGATATATCATTACCCATATGTGGATGTGTTAGTGTCACTTGCTACCAGTACATAGTCACAGTGTATATACAGCACTTCCTGTGACTAACTACATGGTGCATGGCTTTTCTCACCTATAGCCATCTTTGATCCTTAATTTTGGGTGGGCTTTTGATAGTGATTGGTAGAAAATCTTTGATCTGATCATTACAAAGTTGTAGAGTAGATTGTCCTCCTCTTGCATTGACCAAATCATTTTGTAATCAGGAATTGTATTTTTGGCCGGGTTGCACGAGTGCAAAACCGGCTTATAAAATGGCGGACGGGCGGGTGGGGAAAAAATTTCTGTAACACTTTACTCAGTAACTACTATCGTTTAGCCTCATGACATTTAATATTTATCATCAGTGGTGGTCCCATATCGTGGGATCCGATTTCAGACCTGACCGACATCTACTTCCTGTTTACCGACTTAGAAATATTTCCATGTTATTCTTATAGCAGCAAATTTTTCGTAACACTTTACTCAGCAATTATTATCGTAGCCTCATGACCTTTGATATCTATCATCAGCGGGTGGTCCCATATCGTGGGTCCGATTTCAGACCTGTCTGACACTACTTCCTGTTTACCGACTTAGAATATTTTCCAGTGTTTCTTATAGTGCAAATTTTCGTAACACTTTACTCAGCAATTAATTATCGTAGTCTCATGACCTTTGATATCCATCATCAGCAGGTGGTCCCATATCATGGGATTCGATTTCAGACCTGTCTAACACCTGCTTCCTGTTTACCGAACATATTTACAGCAACCGGCCATTTCTGTCTTTGACGCATTTTTATTTCCTATCTAATTATGTACATTGATTTCGTAGTTCATGATATGTCAGCTAACTATCATACTGCATTGCTGGTTTGAATTGTAGATCTGGTGTGGGCTCCCCAGTTGTAGGAGAGTGTGATGGAGAGTACCATTTTGACAGTAGGAAGTCAGTACTACAGTGGACATTACCGGTCATCGACACCAATAACGAGTCAGGAAGCATGGAATTCAGCATCGCCGGTCATCCCGACGACTTCTTCCCAGTCAATGTTAACTTTATATCCAAAAAATCATATTGTGATCTACAGGTAATTCATCCATACGGTGGTCACACTTCTTGTGTATACTGTTGAATCATTGATTTTCAAGGGTACCAATTTTGAAGATTTTGTTTTTAAAAATTCGAGGGATCATAAATTTGATAATGTCTCTGTCATCGAATGATAATTTGAAAGAGTTGTCTTTCTTATTCTTATTTTAATGGACATGTAAATTCGAGGATGACGACAACTACGAAAATAGCGGATTTTAGCCACCTCGAATAATAATGATTTCACAGCATCACAATTATTACCTCACCTGAACCGAAGGTTCAAGTGAGCTATTCTGATCGCCTTTTGTCTGTCGTCCGTCTGTCTGTTAACTTTTCACATTTTCTACTTCTTCTCAGGAACCGCTGGGCCAAATTCAACCAAACTTGGTACAAATTATCCTTGGGTGAAGGGGAATCAAGTTTGTTCAAATGAAGGACCAGGCCCCCATCAAAGGGGAGATAATCACGAAAATGCAAAAATAGGGTGGTGTCATTTAAAAATCTTCTTCTCAAGAACCACTGGGCCAGAAAAGCTGAAATTCATATGAAAGCTTCCTGATATAGTGGAGATTCAAGTTTGTTCAAATCATAACCCCCGGGGGTATGATGAAGCTCCAATAGGGGATCAAAGTTTAACATAGGATTATATAAAGAAAAATCTTCTTCTCAAGAACCACTGGGCCAGAAAAGCTGAAATTTATATGAAAGCTTCCTGATATAGTGAAGATTCAAGTTTGTGCAAATCATGACCCCTGGGGGTACGATGGGGCCCCAATAAGGGATTAAAATATTGGAAAAAATCTTCTCAAGAACCACTGGACCAGAAAAGCTGGAATTTATTTGAAAGCTTACTGATATAGTGGAAATTCAAGTTTGTTCAAATATTGGCCCCGGGGTGCACGATGGGGCCCCAATAGGGGATCGAAAGTTTTACATAATGATTATATTATTTAGTGGAAAAATCTTTTAAAATCTTCTTCCAAGAACCACTGGGCCAAATATCTGGGGAAATTCTTTTAAAATCTTCTTCATTGAACCAAACGAGTGGATATTTACCTGAAAGCTTCCGATATGGAGTAGATTGATGTTTTTTAGATAATGCGCCCCCCCCCCCCCCCCCCTTCCGAGGGTTGGGTGGGGCCACAATAGGGAATTAAAGTTGCTACTACTGCTTTTCTTGGTGAAGCAGTGCTCAGGTGAGCGATGTGGCCCATGGGCCTCTGTAGTTATGAGCAGCTCAACCTCTTACTAAAAGTTTACGATAGTTTGTTATTTTTACTGTTTGTTTATTACAGATAGCTGAAGTACAAAACTGTGGTGATGACAGTCCAGTGAAATTTTCGTCAGAGGTGGTGTTTTACGTGGACAGATACGAAATTGTGTAACACTATCTGCACAGTTATTTATTGTGATTATATTCTATTTTGGACCGTATAAAAGCTGAATGCCATGGGGAGAACACCAGTTCATGGATCAGAATTTTTGTGATCCTCTATTGATGTGACTTAAGCCCCCTGCATTGAACATAGGTAGAGCATGTGGACGATAGCAAAGGAATTTCTAGTTCAACCAGTGCATTAGTACTGTCACCTAAAGCTGTGATATGTGTCCTATAAAGAGACAAATTGGAGCTATGGTTAAAGTCAATTTCATAATGGTAATTCTAGTTCCAAGTTTTAAGTGCTACAATTGCCACTGTGTTATGAACGCTTCTTTCTTCTCTTCATAATTAATGGGTTGGTTTGTACTTTATTTTAAAACCATTATCATTCCTAGCCCAGGAAGATATGTAAAAAAGAATGTCATTTGTTGTCAAATAAGAATTGTATATTGAATGTGGAAGCAAAACTTTAACTTCAATTTGTTGAAGATTACACATGTACATAACAAGAAATAAAATATTTATAAAGTCCAAGGTTTTTCATGACATGTTTTGAAGTGGGTTTTAGAATGAAGACATTACTTTATTCTGACCCAAAAAAAATGGAAGTGTAATTTGATGATTGAAACAGGTTTCCTTTCAACTAGTGGCAGTTATTGCTTGTGTTTTATACTGTACGTGGACCTATATGTATATGGCTAGTAGGGTTTATTGTATTCTTATGCTAAGTGACAAGGTTGTAGTATCACTTAGTCGGTAAACCTTGTCAGATACAAACTGAACCGTTGGGGCTAGAACCATCAAATGTGGTACATGTACATTTTGTGCCAAGAGAAGAATGGCTATTGTTTCTCAATAAGCATAATAATGAATTACCACATAAAGGACAGTGCTAACTCCGCTAAAATATGAATCCCACCACAACATGTTTTGCTTCATCAAAATATACAGATATATTATGCCACATTGGCATTGCTCTTGAGGGTATCTGGACATGTGTAAGTCAGTGTATTTAGATGTATGTGGAAACTATACTTGTATTGATACCAGTGTTGGTGTGTGTAGTTACGTAGTGAAGTAAATTAAGCCATTAAATGTATGATTTCACAAGAATCAGGAAGGTGTACATTTGTCATGAGATCGATGTCGCTGAGGGAAGAATCGAGAAGGGAAAGCACAAAATGGGTTCAAAGTCAACTTCAATTTTTTGAAAAACTAAATGCGACCATTATGAAGCGTTAAGAGTGATTAAAGATAAAATGGAGGTGTTGAAGTTAGATGTTAAACTCTGTTCTTTATATGCGTAAAGCAACAATTATAGCAAAATAGGAGCGGGGAAAACACAAGGTTGGAATTTTATTAAATGGTAAGGGGGTTCATTTTCCTTTGTGTTGTACATCCTTATGCCCAGAGGTTAGTTGATTGGTTGTATACTGCTTAACATCCCTCTTGAGAATTTTTTCACTCATGGAGATGTCACCATCTAATGGCGAAGGGCTTCAAACTCGACTTTTAAGCTTATAGCCGTTGATTTGCCGTGACTGGGGCCACAGTTTTTTGCAATCTCATTGGAAGGACTGCCCCATTTTACATGTAGTCGCCTCTTTAGACAAGCAATGGGTTCTGAGGGCCTATTCCAACCTGGATCCCCACGGGATCAAAGCCAAATGAAACTGTTGATGTTGCAAATAATCATTACTACTCAATGGTCTTGTCTACTTAATGGTTAAGCTCCATGGGGACCCGAGTTAGAATAGATCCTCGAGTAACCTTGCTTGTAAGAGGTGACTGAATGGGGCAGTCCTTCGGATGAGACCGCATAAACTGAGGCCCCGTGTCACAGTAGGTGTGGCACGATAAAGATCCCTCCTTGCTCAAAGGCCATTGCAGCCCTTCACCGGCAATATGGTGACGCTCCATATGGGCATCTTCACTAGCCAAGGGTTTACGATCCGATCCGCTTCTCTACAACGAGAATGCGGATCGTAAACCCTTGGCTAGTGAAGATGCCATATGGGTGAACAATCTCAAGTGGGACGTAAAACAATATACATACAATACATATACTCAATGGTTAAAATAAACAGAGGCAAAAATACAAGTACACATCTGTTTCACTCCCTTCCTCAGACATGTCAGAGCTACAACACACAAATGGGTTTATCCTGGAAGATAGGGGGAAAAAAGACCAAGGAAGTAATTCCAGTGTGTATTAGAAAACGGGGGGGGGGGGGGGGGGGGGGGCAGAATCTGTTGGAAGATGTTGATAAAATGTCCTGAACATGAATATGAAACTAAACTACATTAGAGAAGGCCGTTGGTAGAAGAACCAGAATTTGAACTAAATAGCAATATTGAAACATAGGCCTACATCAGAAATAGGAAAGTTCCAGGAAATGATAGCCTGAATGTAGCTACAGAACTGTAGCTCTCTGAAAAAAATGTTGGGACAGATCAGAGAGCTACAGATCCACCCCTTATAAAAAAAAAAACAAAAACAAAAAACTTCGATTTATGGTGCTCAGAAAGTTGCGCATGATTGAGGCCTTCTATCGTTGTATTCCTGCATCGACGAGCCATGAATCTAATATCTAAAAATTCCTTACATAGTTGTTTATTATAATTAAATTGTTTGTTTCGATCTGGTGATAGCAACTAGTGACGAGGGATAACCCTGATATCCATCTTAAGTAAAACCGTGGCAAAAATAATGACAAAACTTGCAGCAGTTACATGTATCTTGGTTTCATACTAGGTAGTGGGTGCATCAATGAAAATGCTAGACAACGGACAGTATTCAATCTCGTAAGTCCTAATCAGATTACAAAACAAGAGTTGGCCAAACACCGGACCCCTGGTCTGGATATACCAGAGGGTGCCTAGGAGAAGTAAGCATCCCCTGTCGACTGGTCACACCTGCCGTGAGCCTGTTGTCTTTACGGGTAGCAATCCTCAGTCAAAATCAGTGTACAAAGAACGGCTCAATGTAATCCACTACACCAAGGCTTATAGTCTTTATAACACAGCGTCACACGGTGGAAATTTAAAAAATGTTTCATGAAATTGTTTCGATCGATATTGTAGTACATGTATATCTGTATAGCTCAGTAGGTAAAGAACCGGGCTGGTTCACTGCAGGTCCCGAGTTCAAAACCACAAGGGACCTTTGTTCGTATTTATTGAAGGAAATTTTTCAAAATCATTTTTGTGCATCTAAAATTCAACATTTCCACCCTTTTCACATGTATTCTTATCACATATCATCATATCCTTCATAGTCAAATCACTCCGTGCATGGTAGGTTGTAATGGCGAACTAGATCGCTATAACGACCATACAGTTTGCGAAATCAAAATCATTACTGGTCAGACAATGCACAAAATGGCACCTGTCGCGTCATAGGTTTGAGCGCCGGTAATGGTGACTGCTCTTTTGCCAAACTAAACAGTTATTGAAAATCCCCCAGTCATATGAAGTACCACACCCCGTGCATTGTCTTCATGAAGATATTCTAAAACAACTTGCAAAGTGTGGGGGGAAAGCAACACAGGACTCCGAGATTAAATCAGAGTCAGACAATGCTGTTATGATTTTAGTAGACTATGTTCTGCGTCAAACTACAGCTGACGCTCCCAGAGGTATTAGGTGGGGAACCTTTACTACCCTGGTAGATTTAGACTCTGCTGATGACATTGGGATGTTCAACTGGTCATTACGTTGAAGACAGGACAATGAAAACGGAAGAAGTCATCTGTAAAGGGGGAAATAGATACCTCCTTTGCACCTTAGCATTGTAACAACTGTTGGGGAAATAAAGAGCAGCGTCTAAAAACTCACTAAAGGTAGTGGTGTATGCCCAGCATACCACAACAACAGGGCTTCAAATTTATAAAGGTTGTTTCTTTCCCGTGTTGATCTTTAAATCGGAATGTTGGATAGAAAATGATGGATATTAACTGTCTTTGGTTCACACTAATGGGTTGAAGAGGATCCTACCAGTTGTTTGACCCAAAGATCTCCTAAACAGATGTCATCGAGAGAACAAGTCCGGGACGACAAAGAAGAGGTGATGGTTATGAATAGAGCATGCTCTGTAGAAGGGTCCAGTCGTCGATATAGATCTATGTCTTGGAATACTGGCAGGGAAGGGGAGAGGACGCCTCAAGACCACGAGAAGGAGAACGGTAGAGGGAAAGGGGAGAGGACGCCTCGAGACCACGAGAAGGAGAACGGTAGAGGGAAAGGGGAAGGACCTGCACGACAACTGAAGCCTACTACTGAACGAGGCAAAGGATCGACAATGGTGGACATATAGAACTTGTTGCTGCTCTACACGCAAGTGAGTGCATCTCTTAAGATCCAGATTATACATGAAAGGCGGTAACTACCGGTAAGATCGCCATGCATGGAACCAACCAAAGTTCAAAATCGTAGAAGCTAGTCTCGCTTGTTTATATGTACAATATAATGTCAATAAACATAAAAAATAAATAAATCAAAAAAAAAAAATTAAAAAATAAAAAAAATATAGAAGTGACCCATCGAATAAAACTTTTCCAAAAAAAAAATTGGGGGGGCCGGGGGCTTTTTGGGGCGGGGGCCCATTTTTTGAAAAAAAAAATTTTAATGCGACAAAATTATGACTAAATCAGAAAAAAAAAATATAAAAATCAACGCCTTCACTAAAATTATGAAACTTTGTTAGATATATTACATACATAAGGTTTACCATGGTGAAAATGTTCAAAAGCGTTATAAAACATGCGGCCATCTTGAATGGCGGCCATCTTTTGGAAGCCGAATTTTTTTATTTCTCTCTTTTTCGTCTTCTTTAAAAGCGATAATATCCATGCATCTAATGTTACATGCACCTAGGCCTGTACAAAACCCACGCACGGCCTGCTCAGCTAGGTTCACCGGGCGAGTCATTCCAAGAGTGACTCGCACCCAACTATTACACTCCCCATTTTCTCTGAAGGAGCGGATCCATAGCTAAACTGGCTTGAACGGAAGAAATAAAGTGCAGTGGCACTACACCGGGCCAAAAACCAAGGTTAGGCAGGACCGAAGCCCACCACAGAAAAGCAACAGGGCCACAAGTGACCGCCTAATTAGGGTTGGGGAAGACTGGATTCGTGTCCACATTGTTCTCAGGCGAACGGCAATCTCCACCATTCCGCCGCCACGACGTTCAAAAGGGTTGGCTCTCACATCCCTAGACCACTCCACCATATTACCAGGCGCGATACTAGTATTCTCGGGCTGTTCCTTCATGTTCTTCCAGAGTCCTGGATTTTCAAAATTCAACGTTCTGCGAATCCTAAGACCCCATAGGGTTATAACCTGTCCAGAATATCTCGTCTTCTCGGGCCTGGCATCTTTTTGCGTTATCTGGTTCGCTACACGT
>CAJDSM010034855.1:14605-25095 GCA_903981925.1 Ostrea lurida | reverse complement strand
TGATGATGGGTCAATTATGGAAAAGAACCCTGCTTACTTGGAGTGTATATATCCCATTCTGAATCCCACACTCCGATTTTAGCTGTATTGTTTTTGGGACTATGGTGCACGATAACACAGTCATTGTTACTCGCCATTGTATACTCAGTTACAAAAAGTATGCTATACATATAAGGATTTTTCAAAAAACGAGTGCTATATACATTGTCCGTCCGGATACAATTAATCGACTACATGTAAGATCATATATGCTGATGCTTCGTTCTCATGCCCTTTTTGTTTAGCTCGGTACAGTTTTCCTATTAGATTGCACGTACGGTAATTGGCCGTCTTAATGCTTATTTCGGACCAAAGGATCCTGGAGGGTTTTGAGCAGAAGTGTGCTTACTGTCCTCAAGGCACTTGGTCCATGTCTTCGCTGTTTGTTCGAGAATCCGTGTCTGTCCCCCTACTCACCGTCCCGAGAGGGCCCACATACTAGACGCAAAAAAGTTGATGCTGCAGGTATAAACCGAAATCTCAGTTTAAATCATCATGTACATCGCCAAAATTTCTACGGTTGCCATAATGACCATGGTGCGAGTTAACAGATGAATTATCACTAGTCATATATGTACTGTGGAACTGATTTGGTGTATCATACCTTTTGTCATTTAGAAATACCGTACTAGTATTATTCAATAACGGTAAATCCCGATTACTTAATTTCTCTGACTAAGGAGCTCACGGCGGGTGTGAGTTCTCTCGAAAAAAAGTCCAAGAAGCAGATGGAGTTAATGCTAATTACTCCTCCATCGGCACTGATCCTACCTATTCGCTTTTGTCGGAGTCCGTTTTGCCACAAATACACTCGTTTTGTATAATCTGTTTTTTAGAAGATTAAATAGATTACTGTGTACTTTACAACCAAAATGTATCTAACATTCGCCTTTTTGTATTCAACAGTCAATATTGTTTTGGCCTTCATTGACTGATGAAGATCACATATACTGAATCAAAGCTATATTACATATACATATGTAAAAAGTATCATTAAAAGATCAACCACAACTAACTAAATACTAACTCGTGCTACTACACTCTCACGAAAGCGAACCGGAACCTGACGTGCAAGAATACTGTAACTTTTTACCGTACAGAAGCAACCGTACCTTAGCACCTAAGAAGCAACCGTCACCGTGTCAGAAAACGAACGCCGTACCGCGCAAGAAGACGAACTCGTACCGTGCAAGGAGAGGAACCGTACCTGTGCCAAGAAAGATACCGTACCCGGGCAAGAAGCGCACCGTACCGTGCGCAAGAAGCGAACCGTACCCGTACAAGAGCTGAACCGTACCGTTGAAGAAGCGTAGCCGACACCTATAAAACGTTCTCAAATAATTATGCGAATAACACACGCCCTCAAGCGTCCACGGAAACACGTCAGCATATTTGCCTATAATAATCGTAATATCATACATGTATCTTCTTTGTTCTCTCGGATGGAGTCCCGTTAAATGGAGACGTAAACTGGTTGGAAGTTTAAACCATTGGGTGGACGTTTGATTCAAAATATTTGAACTACTCACCGATTTTAAGGTTATATAAATACAGACAGAGATACAATACGGCAAACAGCAGCATACAACAATGATCCAAATCTTCATATGGGCGTTTCCATTCTCGTACGAATAATATAAAAATGAAACGTAGGTTATCAAGAAGCTGTTTCATCTCATTTAATACAATTTAATTTTTGTACACACGAACGGGACTGATCTCGCTGTGTACTATGTTAAGTGCGTAATTATCGTTGACGTTTTATTTTTTGCAAAAAAAGTTTAAGAATTGTTTTGCATTACATGTCTTTGCGTTGAAACTCAATTAGAGGTAGAATAAAAAGTATGTTAAACGGAAATTGTGATTGAATTATTTACTGTTTACTCCCAACTGAGAATTATCCACTCATACGGAGACGTCAAATTTCGTATGGAAAGACGGTATTTACCGGAATTTATGGCAATAGCGTTCTTGACGAAATTGCAAAATAGGTGACTTAAGGTAGCCCACTACACTTAAAGCTTCGGTATCTTTATAACACCAACTCACAAGATAAAGTGGCGATATTTAAATAGTTTTGTGAATAATACTTGTTTCGATCAAGATTATTATCGAAACCTCATAGCCTCGTAGGTAAAGATCGATTGCGTTAAATCCAGAGTCCCGCGTTCGAATCCTCCAGGGACTTTTCAGTCATAGCATGTATTACGTGCGGAGAAATGTTCGAAAATCCATGTTTTTTTGTCATTCAAAATTTATATTTCCACCATTTTTACATGATAGTTATTCATATTCATCATATCTTTCATAATTAATCAGTATCGTTTTGAGAAACTTTCCCAGAATGTTAGCTGGGACCACCTTAAAATGCAGATCTATTCTATGGTAGTCAATAAGAGGCAAATCGATGTGTTTACTCAAACATTAAGCAAATACACTTAAAAAAAAAGATCTTCGGTATTATTCATTGCGCTTATGTGCGAAGGGGTCGCTACGCCACTGACCGCTCATTTATCAAGATGCCTTAGCATGTTAGGTAACTCTGACGATTACTTGATTCATGTGGTCGTATACCTAAGATGGCCTTATAGTGATGGCATGGATTGATTTTGATTGAAAGTAACAATGTGTTTGATTATTTTATCAGCATTAATACAATGACTTAACATGTGAATAGAAGATTGTGAACTGCTACTTCGTGCAAAATTCATTGACAGTATGTACATGCGTGTCAGCGTAATATTTCACCCCTTCAAATGTAATATGAAGAAGGTATTACAATGCATATAAATACAAATTGGCTAGTTGTTATACGGTCATTGTGGATAAAATAAATGATTGTGTCGGAATATATCACTTTTCTTTCGCAATGCTTTTTGTAGGCCCGTATTTAGGTATTAGTCTCCTTAATCTAAATACGATGCGTTATTCTTCAAACAGCATGAGTGAAATTTGCTGATATCTTCTTCAATCGTGCGGTGTATCAATTAGGTTTAGCCGTAGATCGTGTTACTGAATTTGAAGGCCATTGTTACCCTGTCATAGATTTGGTGAGGCGGTGTGGCGTTAGTTTTGTATTAATACTTTGAAAGAGGACTTTGTCTTGAGGGTCACTGGCCACAACCGGCGCGTGCAGTTAAATGTAAACGTCAGTTTACATGTACACACACACACACACACACACACACATCAGAGAGAGAGAGCCGAGAGAAGATAGAAGAGAGAGCGAGAGAGAGAGATGAGAGATATATAAATCAACGATGAACTGACTGACTGAATAATTATCTTACATTGTCCTCCAAATCTTGTATAAACATACGGAATTAATTTTAACAACAATCATAGATATTTGTCACATATGAACACGTACAAATGTACATATTTAATGTATATTGTATATTGAATGTATAGCTACATGTACAACGCAATGTAAGTATAGAATTTTTTTTTTCAAATCAGTGTGTATTAATTTTATTTTTCAATATCAGTTCTCTCCTGTCTTACGGTAACAAAATAACACAGATCGGGTCTTCAAACGCACTGTCAGCACAGTTGTCTTAAATGACCTGTACTGTTTTTTTTTAGATTAAGTAAATCATTTTTTGTTTATCTTTAAATATTACACCGAACCTGAAAACTGCGCTCCGTTCAGTCAGTGTCCAATTTGAAATTTATACTATTTTGAGCTCAATCCGATCTTATATAAAACGTAGTGCGAGTACAATTTGATAGTACTGGCGAAATAATTTATCGAAGACTGAAGACTACGAATAACAGAAACACACATTTCTACATGTAAACACTGAAATCAAAGATTTTCGAAAATAAAATTCTTGATTGATTAACTTCGTGTTTTTTTTCCCAGACACGAGAAATAACAATTAGTCTAATCCTAACACGAAATCAATGATTACGTCTACGATAAAACTAAATAAGATAATAGTCGACAGTCAATCAACCCAAAGCGTACCGTCCACTTTAATTGCATAGCGTTCATAAACCGTTACATAATACCGTACCTGCAGAAGCGAACCGTAACCGTGCAAGAAGCGAACCGTACCGTAAATCGAAAGTACGCAGAACGAACCATGCAGAACGATACCGTCTCGCAAAGAAGCGAACGTCGTGCAAGAAGACTACGCGTATGCCGGTTGCAAGAAACGAACCTACCGCGCAAAGAGAGCGAACCGTTACCGCTGCACAGAAGCAACCGTAACCTGTGCAAGAAACGAACCGTACGCTTGCAGAAGCGTACCGAACCGAACCGTGCAAGTGTGTGGTGTAGTAGCACGGTTTAGGGTCTGTACTTCCAGTATCTTCCAATATCCAAATATAAAACTAATATTGAATTCAAAGAAAGTATTGTACATTTGTAATGCCAACAATACACATTCTAATCAATAGAACCACCATTAACATTTTTTTCGATTTATCTTGATAAAAATATATCTATTGTCGGTGCCATGTCATTTATCATTGATACGATTTAAAAAAGCTGCAAATAATACCTTTACAGTATATGTTAATGATGTCTACAAAATATTTACTTAGCAATGTTTAAAAAGCGGTCGCCGTTTAAAATCAGTGGACTGGTGATTCTTATTATTGGCCTTACTTCAGGTAGGCATTTGGAAATAAAGGTATGCCATCACAGCAATGTGTTAAGTTGTTTTTTATTTCATCGCTTCTTTAGAACGCATTTTCTTGACAAGTGTCGGGATTTAATTTCGTCATTTCAGACCGCTCTGTATTTACAAACGGGTTAAAATTTGTCATGGATTTAATTTCGTTGATTTATGCTACATGTATCAACGAAATTAACGAAATTTAATCCATGGCGAATATTTATGCTTCTACAGTAAATATCAGAGCCCAACCCTATCGATTGGTCAAATATTACCCGACGTGTTTCATATCAATTAATGAGTCATTTTCATCATTACATTGATCTATTTACCTTACCTAGGTATAGGGCCCACCATGGGTGTGACCGGTCGACAGGGGATTTCTACTCCTTATAACTATCTGACCACACTAGTTTCATTTCCAGGATCAAACCACGCCTAAACGTATTTCCCCATATGTTGATATCATGGGTTTAGTTTAACACAGGTTTCATAAGGAAATGTAAGCTACTAGAATATTTTGAATTCAGAGACTTTCTTTTTTTATTTACAGAACACCATCCATGTATGTATTGATTTTGGATGCCGATCTTCCGTTTTAGCCATATCAAATCAACATCCATTTGCAAACAAAATCATTACACTGTACCTTGACAAAACATGTTCCAAGGCTTTTTGTATCACCATAGCAAGGATCAATCCCAAGCCATCCATTATTTGCATGAACTAAACACGATCTTTGATTGCAGCAATTGATTTGAAGTTTTCGGGTAACGTCTGCTCCGCATCCACCGTAAAAATATCGCCCATAAGTGAGATCCACATACTCTCCCTCCGGACATTCAAGGCGAATTTGCTCGTCTTCCGTCAGCGTTCCTTTACAATGATATTTCATACATTTCAGTAAAAAGACAATTAGTCTGGGATCTGATAATTAAAAAGCATTTTTCCTAACCCACCTTTACAAAATTGATGCAGAATACAAGAAGAAGAAGAAATTCCATTTGAATTTATCTTTGTTATTCTATCAGATTTGATAGCGGTACAGTGAGTCTTTATTGATATCTTACTTGCTCTAAAACTTCTTCTCTCGTCACTCAGTTGGTGATTGGTCGCGAAATCAACATTCATGATTTTTTCTCGAAATTCTAAGCTAGATCTAACATTCAATATGAATAGACGAAAATCATTCTGAAAATGAATTTGTTAATTCTAAGGTAGGGGAGTGCAAATCCAGAATATTGTTTTTGATTGCATTGGGATTGTAGCATGGCATTAGTTTGTGCACTATACTGAAATCAGTAATCAAATTTGTGGAAATATTATTTCAAATTCGTAATCAACACACAAAAGGGATAAAAAAAACCAGTGATCATTTATAAAGCCACTTACAAAATTGAGAACCTTAACCAGTGAAAGCTCATAGAAATTCAAATACCATTTCAAATTAGACTTCTTTATCAAGGTGTAGAATCTGATGGTATGTACCAGGTATAATTCCATGTGTGTAAATATATATATGATATTCATTTAGTGATATATTTATTCAACCGGTTCATTACGAGCCAAACAATTGTTGAAGATGTAGAAAATCAGTCAATCATTTCTATAAGTGATTTTATCATTAATATATATCAATCGAAAACAAAAATAGCATTTCAGATATTCAAAATAAAGACTTATTTGTACACACAAGGATAACAGAGAAGTATAGGAAAACTGTTTGCTTAGTGGGTTTACAAATTAAATTCGAAAATGATCAACCCTCTGGGATACATACTGTTCTGGGTGTTGATTGACAACTTACTTTTCCAAAGATTTTTTTTTTTACAAAGAATATATTTACAATATTTTCTATTGCCATTAATAGAAGAGTATATTATTTTTACTATATAAATCGATAATTTGATTGGTTCGATTCATATCACGTGTTAAACTATATTTTCCGATATTGGCTTGTGTTACTAAATTACTAATTAGAGAGGGAAAATCCATGTAACCATAAACTACAACATCGTGCAAAAGTACTAGTTATCAATATTATTCCATTCATGGTTTCCATAAATGTTGTGTTGAAATCTGTTTCATGTGGTTCAATTCTTGGTATTCATATAATTTTACTTCCCTTTGGAGGACTAGTGGATTTATACAGAAATAACTGTAATTCATACCCTTTGTTAGACTGTCATTTTCATACAAGATTTGACGACGGGTAACCCCGTTTACTTTGTTTCGACTACAGGCTCACGGCGGGTGTGACCGGTCAGCAGAGGATGCTTACTCCTCCATGGCACCTGATCCTGCCTTCGCTTTTGTCGAAGGTCCGTGTTGCCTTACGCCCGATTTTGCATATTTTTTTTTTCTACTATCGTTACGTTTGATACTTTGTTACTTCGCCATTTTATATCTACAAAGTTGTTATCGTACGAGAGATGCATCACTAATAATCTCCCAGACGATCCAGAAGTAGAGTGACTTCAGTGTTACAGAACGTTACACAATCGTGACTGTTCAGCGAACATTCAATAAAAAATATTTCAAACAATCCATCCTTGTACTGAAATTTTGCAAACGTAAAGTACACATTGATGATATTTGATAAGCTAATAATGATCTTCTAGGCTAGTTCATGTTAACAAAATTTAGAATCCAAAATATAAGAGGACTGTAAAAATAACGTATTAGACATACAAAAAGGCGAAGTTAACATTGTGTCAAACGTAATCATAATCCAAAAAACATATACAAAATCGAGTGTAGGGACATATCAAACAAAAGTACATGTGCCATCTTCTGTGTTAGTTACCAAGAAGCGATTAAAGAATTGAATAGGCTACACAATCAATATCTATTGGTTTTGACTGACGAATACCATTGTCTTTGTAAGCCTCACTATTACAACTGTATTCTAAATGAACTTGGCATTGATTCTACATTTGATATTATCCTGCTTCTGGTCTAGCTACCCTTTTCTTTAGAATTATATCTCAACTTTAAACGCATAATATCCCAGTCAATGTTATGAATAAATGTGAAGTAGCTATGCTGGATTCTTATACTTCACAAAAACATCTACAAACATAATGAATTAATGGATTTAGCACATCTTTGCTCCAGCTGTGAATGTCGAATGTATTGTGATACGACATATGCTATAATTGGTGTAAATGAAATATGATTTCTAAGCAAATTAAAGAAATTCAATTAAATTTGAAATAACAAAACTTTTTCGCATATCAACAAAATCAGAACGAATTACTCGTTATCAATTTCGCCGACCATTACTCGCGATAAGTTGATGACCAGACTTGTTGACATCAATTCTTTAACAACAAAACATTCATATCTGTTGATCATTCTTTAAACTGACTATATACACAGCTGGTCTGTCTTCATATTCTTTGGTGATTAGGTCTTTCATAAGTTGGTCGTAATTCCCATGGCACCAGCTATGCTGTATCAACTATATATCTGCTATTGATAAAGACGCACGAGGAATTTGAGGATAAAGTGTTACATAAGGACAGAACAACAATAGCATATCAGGAATTTCTTTCAAAAAAATATTTAATATTGGAGTTTAACTTTATCTTTATTTCTGACAACCTAAGCGTATTGATTAAGTAATTATGGGATCCTAAATACTAACGTGCACTTACATGTAGATATGAAAAAACCCTCAGCGACGTTAAGGAAGCTTACATTAATATAAATGCTAAGAAGTAACGTTCTGTACAAATGCACATGTTTGGTTGTTAAATTAAAAAATAAACACAACTTATACATTTATTGTATATGGAAACTTTAATTGAATTTCACTCACTTTGCCACAGTGATGTTCACAAGAGTTGATTACATGACTGAAGGAATAATGCGTCATTCTCATATTGAAAATTGAATGTCATTATATCTTCAATTGCTTGATATCAATTGGATTTACACCTAAATCAGGAACAGCTGATCAGCCTTCCAAATTTTTATTTTTTTTCACTACAGTATAGAACCCAGAGAATTTCGAATACAACTAAACAGCAAAACAATAGAGAGAAACGCTTATTTTCCATGAAAAGACAGTCCTCTTATTTTATTAAGCTTCCAATCACTTTACTAAGCTTCCAAAACAATCAAAGCGACTGCAAATTCAGATGGTGTCATAATTTTACTAGCAAATTTCTTGAGGATGAAACTAATGGGCATTCATGGGATAGAAATAGGCTTGGCTTAAAAATGTGGAACCCTTACATGTACTTCCCGGACTTTAAAAGCTTGACATTGCAAAAACGATTGAGATCCGATCTAACGGTCTTACTACAAAACGGTTCTCATTGTATCAAGATATATTTACTGAAGAAGTGTAGAAATGTAGAATAAGAAATTGATCAAGACCACCATCTACGAAAGGAAAATAATTCTACATGAATTTGCATATGATATCAAGAGGAATATTTCGAAAAAGACATCCATTTTGAAAAAAAAAATCAAAAATGTTCTGTTTTGTATGTTTATTCAAGTTGAGCTTTTTTCCCTAATGATCATTTCGTAACACACCCGTTGGTATCCATATAATGTTTTATTACAAAGAAAAAGGACAACATTATCCAGTTCCCGCAGCAGAACACACAGCGGGCCAATCGTCACTAATCACAGTCTAGACACTCTCCTGATGAATGTCCACAGATGGTATTCCATCGAGAAGGTGGACATTTGTAGGAACCATCGCAGTGGCATTGGCAGGTGAAACGAATGCATCCCTTTTCAAAAGCAAAAGTGCTGTTTCCTGCGAACACCATTCCATCCACCGCACATTCCCTGCAAGACTCAGCAGCAATGGCGTAAACCACGACGTAGAGAAACATAAATTGCCTCAACATCTCCTAACAAAGAAGAAAATGTAATGTGTTCTTTTTCAAGCGTACTTGCTTATTGGTTTCATACACATGGGTATATCCAGTGTATAGCAGAACGCAATTATTTTTTTTTCTGTATTTGAATGATTGAACGGGAAGATTGAAAGACATTTACATCGATTTTATTTCTAAATAAATGCATATCATAAGGAGAAATGTAATTGTTTATCTGTAAATGAATAGATAAAAATGTTATTAGTTTCATTGCAATTCAATTTAAACATTATTTGAAAAGCTGCAAAACAATTATCAAATTCAACAACTTTGAAATATTCTAATATTTGTTGTGTGTCTAACGCGTTTATGATAAAAATCTTGCATTGCAGAAAATAAAAGTAATGCATTATATATATCTACATATCGCTGTATATATTGAAAGGTACAGGAAACTATAACATGGGAGTTACTGTCCGTATAATTAATCGTTAAGTTATGTATACATTTATCAAAAACTAAAACTTTTTCCAGTATCAAATAAATCACTGGATATTTTGATTAACTGCGTCAACTGGAAAATACAACAGCTTACTTTTTATAAAGCCATATAAAATCGTATAAGAATGGAACTACATTGAATATATCATCCTCATTAATTTGATACACACTTTTTAAACAGTATAATTTTCCGGTGATTTGGTGAATTAAAAGTTCAAATAATTTCAAAACCGACAATTATCCCAGTTAATGATGTCCTCATGTACAATTATCGATACACTGGTTGCATTTGCATGCATGGAACAAAACAATCACAGTACATAGTCTCTATTCACGTTAACCAAAATTACTTCTGTAAATGAACCCTTTTTTTAGCGCATTACTAATTTTGTTAGTCCATTGTGAAATACAATCCATCTATTTCAAAACCTGCCGATTTCACGTAAGCCATTTTCAGGCAAGTCATGTCTTAAGGAAGTGATTC
>CAJDSM010034850.1:0-10286 GCA_903981925.1 Ostrea lurida | reverse complement strand
TTTCTTTAGGAATGCACATTACTTTACAGATTCACTGTCAATGTGTTTAAAATAAATAATTCCTAATAGTTGATCAATATAAGCTAGTGACAGCTAACAAAATACCTACCTGTACATTTTCAAAATTGATACTCACCTGGTTTACCCTTCCCTGGGGGTGCAACCATACGCTGCCATTTTTGAAATAATGTAGTTTTGAGACAGTCCCTTGGATTCAAGCCATATGCCTTATGACGAGACATTAATTCCTGCATAGGTTCAAGGATCACACACAACTGAAAAATCACATAAGAAAGGGCTAAGCATCTCTATATTAACAGATTTACAGATCCAGTACATAGTCTACAGTGCTGTTGTTCCTTCAATGCGGATTCCCTTGTTGTTTTGTGTGTAAATATCCACAGAATTAATAATTTACAACACAATATTCCAATGTCCTCATTATTACAATATTGGATAAAAATTTAATCGAAACGGGAATTGTACACATCAGTAAATCCGAGAAAACGTGACATTAACCAATAGCGGGCACATGAAAACAAACAACGTAACGCAACGGAACTTTTCAAAATGTTAAACTTGTTCATACATGAAACAATTGAATTATAAGAATTTATAAACAATCTTTGAGAATTTATCGATGTGTAACTCTGGACTTTTACTCACAAACTTAACCATAAAAGTGCTTCGCACTTTATTCAGTTTGTGAGTAAAATGTCCAGAGATCTACACATCAAATAAATTTCTTCAAAAGAATGTTTATCCTATATAACGTCACTGACTGAAATCTATTATTAATATACAAAATAGTAGTAAATAGGAATATTAATGGTTCAATAGCCAGTGTCCTGGCAACCACAAGTGCAGTTAAGCCATTTGTTTTACAATGGCAATTATTTCCATTCAAAAGTGTATTCAGACTAATCAGAAAGTATTCTAGTGACTTTGAAAAGGGTCCCCAAGAAACTCTTTCTTTAATATACATCATTTGTGCCTACTCAATGCAAAAGAAGACTGTCTAACTAGTAACCTGAGTTTAATAACCTGCAAGGACTCCTACATATGCATATAACTGAAAGGTCCAAAAAGTCTACATGACTTTCAACAGTAACTGCATAATTTTATTAACCTGGTTAGATTTAAGCATAAATGAGATATATTTTCATTTATAAGATAACCAATGGACATTTAAAAAAATAAAAAGTTAGAATATGGGGCTAATTGTTTTATCATGTAGGCATCTAAAATTTACACAAAAGAGGGGCCCACTAGGACCTAAAAAATTTCACACAGAGGGGTCCCTAGGCACCTAAAATTTCACACAGAGTCCACTTGGCACCTAAAATTTTCATCCCTGTTGACTGTCTAGACTAATTCAACCGCAGTTTAGAAACTTACCCGAGAAGTTCAGAGTTTGTAGTTTGTCAGGCCCCTGCCCTTGTTATGTTCTTGGGAGATTTTGTTCCACCCATTGCAGGGTCCTGCTGTTGAATGGTAAATAAAAATTCTTTTCACACAACCAATCTGTAATTTATTCCAATCTGAAAAGTAACTCTGTATCAAGACTTGAATTGGGGAATTCACGAGATTGATAAGTGATCTGTAATTACGAATGATTAACAGAGGTGTCCAACTGAATGCCTTCTTTGATTGAAAAAGGAGGGTGGATGTGTACCTGAGGGCTATGACACTTCTGGTATCAGGCTTCGATGTGGCGAAACCTGGAAATGCCCATGATCTTATTCGCATCAGTCATCAGGTGAACTCCAGTATAAGCCTCTTCTGTTACAACCTGACAAACAGCGATGCCAAACTCAATCAGCTTTACTCACCACAGTATACATCATAAATGACAACATTTTCAGGCGCTTAATTATTCAAAAATATTTCAGCTGTACATTCCCATGATGATTTAGAAGTAAATTTTTTAAGATTTTATGATTAATTAGCGGAATGAAAACAACATGTTCAAACAGAAAGTTGTACAGCCTCTTACCGTTCTTACTTGGTGAACATGGTTTTCCATGATGTGTTTTCATGGTGGCTGGTCACAGTCCAAAAGTGATGAAGTGTTTGTGAAATGTTCCTTGAGTTTTTCAGTATTGTAGTAGAGATCGGTTACTCCTCCCTCAAATATACTCCGAAAGTACCGAGGCAAGAGTACGACCATGGCTGAATTCAACAGTTATAAACAAATCACACAAAACCAGGAAAAACAAGAGGTACTAATCCTCCATAGTGTTGATAACCGCTCAAGAATTTTAAAATGGAACATATTGCTACTTATCCAGTGCGCTTGACCTTTGAACTTTTTGCTCCAAATTCAATAGGAACAGGCTATGACCTATGTTAGTTCATATCTGACATGGTGACTCTAGGTGAAATTATAATGCTTTACAGCCCAAAAAATCATATTGCTACTTGCACGTCCAGTTTGCTACCTTGAGAACCAAATCCGATAGGACATCTTCATCACATGGAGTAGCTCCATATGTGTTATGGTTGACTCTGGTGGAAAGGATAACACTTTAGAGCCATAACCATATTGAACTTCCAAAGTCATATGCACTGACCTTTGACCCCAAATTCGATAAAAAACACTTTATCCATAGGTAGTCCATACGTATGATATGGAGGACTCTAGGTCAAAAGGATGAGACTTATAGAGCCCAGAAGAAACCACGTTGCTATTTGATGTCCAGTGCACGTTGACTTTGACCTTTTAACCCCAAAATCGATAGGGTAGTCCATATAGCTGACTCTTGATTAAGAAGGATTAATTCTCAGAGCCTAGGATATTGTAACTTCCAAGTCAATTCACTTGACTTGACCCAAAATGAAAGGAAATTTCCTTCATGAAGTAGTCCATATGTTGATTTATGGTTGGACTCAGGTGGAAAGGATTATCCTCAAGCCCAGAAACCATATTGCTACTTCCTGTCCATTTGCGCTTGACTGATTTCCAAAATCAGATAAGAGAACATCTTATGGCCTTCAGGTTGAGTCAATTACGTTTTAGCAAGGGACTCTAGGTCAAAAAGGATAAACTATAGCCCAGAAAAAATAGCCACTATGCTATCCGATGTCCAGCACGGCCTGTTTGACCTTTTAAACCCCAAAATCGATAGGGAACATCTTCGTCCCATGGGTAGTCCATATGTACGATATGGTGACTCTAGGTGGAAAAGTTAACACTTTAGAGCCCGGACAACCAATTGTGTCTACAGATGGACAGACAGACAACCTGATTCCAGTATACCCCACCGCCCAACAACAAAGTTGTGGAGGACCATAACAATTGTTCAATATGAATATTCATGCAAATTATATATTACTCTTCCAAAATTTGTCTATGCTCACTCGATCTGCATCACAGTTAATCATTTGACAGAAGTTACCAGCTGTAAATTATAGCATTGTTTTCAATATTTCCTATTCAGTCTAGATGTTTTTCTTATTGTTATATTTTCAATCTATGCTTTCTTTTTAAAAAAAGACTCTAAATTTAGACTTTTCACATCTTCCTCAAAATCACATGATGTATACTGTGAGAGTCCCAACCAAGTGCTGCAAGAACCGCTCATTGTACCTCCACACCAAAATGGTGTTCATGTCTCAAAACTGTACGAGTTAACACGGCTGAGAATACTGGATACTTCTATAACGTTTTGCCGGTCCATCTTCCAGATAGAAAAGACAGGTCAGACTTGCATCATCCTCAAAGAACTCGGTTAGCAAAGGGCCATCCCACCAAAGGTTATCACTCTTCCTACCACACAGAAAATAACCATCATCAGCATACAGGCAAAATAACACCCTCTAAACATCTCCTACAAATGAGTAAAGTACTATAAAATACCGTCATTCGTCCTATTGAGCGCCCCTGCCCTTATGAGCGCCCCCCGGGACTTCCCAACTTCTTCCAAAGAATAAGGGGCCCCCCCTCCTCCTTCAGTAAAACTTAAGTTACAGCAGAGCTTTTAATTTTTTCTTGCAAATCTTAGTACTGCATCAATTTCATAAATACAGGTATCTCAATCCACCGAATGTTGCATCATTGGGATGCAGTTTAAAAATGTATTGTTTTTAAATATAGATTTATGGTTTACATAAAAATTCTTTACACATACACGTTTCACAACAGACGGACCTAATAACCGCCCCCTTTTTCCAATTTCTTAATAGGACGACATTAACCGGTACATTCCAAAAGCATGTTCTGTAAAAAAACAACAAGAGGCCCATGGGCCACATTCAACTCATCTGAATGACCTTGGCCCTGCTCAGCAGTTTGGTGATTTTAAAAAGGATTTTCAAGTTTCCTTTTTAAAACTGACCCAGTGGTTCTTTATGGAGAAGAACATTTTTTATGCAAAACTTTTGATCCCCTATTGTGGCCCTATCCTACCCCCGGGAGGTTATGGTCTGATCCAAATTTTGATCTACTCTATTAACAGGAAGCTTTTAGGTTAATATTTGTTTCTTTCTGTCCAAATGGTTCTTGAGGAAGGCAATTTTAAAAAAGATTTTCCCTATCTATTGGAAATGTAAAACTTCGAATCCCCTATTGTGGCCCCAAACCATACCCCCAGGGGGTTCATGATTGAACAAACTTTGATCCTCCACTTATATCAGGAAAGGCTTTTATATAAATTTCAGCTTTTCTGGCCCAACTGGTTCTTTATCAGAAGATTTTTAAAAGAATTTCCCTATATATTTCAAATGCGTAAAACTTTGAATCCCCTCATTGGTGGGCCCCACCGTACCCCCGGGGGTTCATGATTTTACAACACTTGAATCTCCTTCTATTACCAGAAGCTTTCATATAAATTTAAAACTTTTCTGGCCCTGTTGATTCTTGAGAAGATTTTTAGAGATTTTCCCTATTAATTTAATGGATCAATATTTTTAGGTATATTATATTCTTATGTTAAAACTTTTGACCCCTATATGTGGCCCCATATACCCCTGGGGGTCATGGAATGAACAAACTTAAAAATTTCCACTATATCGGGAAGCTTTCAATCAATTTCAGCTTTCCTGGCCCAGTGGCTTCTTTCAGAGAAGATTTTTTAAAGAATTTCCCTATCATATTCACATGTAACACTTGATCCCCTATTGTGGCCTTCCACATACCCGTGGGGGTTCATGATTTGAACAAACTTGAATCTCCACCTATATCAGGAAGACTTTCATATCAATTTCAGCTTTTCTGCCCAGTGGTTCTTGAGACAGATTTTTAATGACACCACCCTAGTTTTGCATTTTTGTTATTTTCTCTTTGAAGGGGGCCCATGAAGTCCTTCATTTGAACAAACTTGAATCCCCTTCACCCACGGATGATTTGTACTAATTAAGTTTGGTGGAATTTGGCCCAATGGTTCTTCAAAAGAAGTCGATAATGTGAAAAGTTAACGGACAGACAGACCACGGACAATAGGCGATCAGAAAAGCTCAATTGAACCTTCGGTTCAGGTGAGCTAAAAACAACAAAAGCAGAGCTGTCTTGCACTAAAACCGAGAAATATATATTGTTATTGATTCAATCAAAACAAACATTATATGAAAGAAAATAAAAACAAAAATAAGAGCATTGTTAAAGTCCTATTTTGTCACATTACAATGTCTCACACACAACATTCATTGCACAAAGTTGCACGTACATTTTTCATACTTGGCACAGGAAATAAAGCTTCACTCGTGCCCTAATTCTCTCTCTAGCTGCTCTAAACTTACTTCACTGCGTTGCTGTAGTCGTTTATTCAGCTCATGAATCCTGTAGTCAGGCTGTCCCATGTAAGGAGTATGCCTCCTGTAAAAGGCAGATATAAAGTTAGAATACACAGAATCCATGACAGAATCGGAACATGTGTCCACCTCCCTATTAGTATGCAGCAACACCAGTGTACAAGTGCTGTAATTTGAAACTAATTGTCTGATTACCATCTCTTTCAAATTTGAAACAATGTGCTTCAAAGCCCCCCTGATAAGAATAATTACTCTCAATTTGTTTTCTACAGAAAATTTGATTAGAGGAGTATGTGCATTTGATGTGGCGAATATTCTGTCTGTCTTGGTTCAGACAAGGTAATCTCTTATTTTAATTCAGTGAGTCATTCTCAGATTCTATTTCATTATGTATACATGTATGTACATCTGTAAAATGTAACTATTTTATTCAGCATGAATGAACACTCACCAAGGTAGGAGTAAAAAGTTTCACACTTCGATTTAAAAAGAATGATTTTGTTTTTCCTTACTTTTAAATTAATTAATGCATTCTGCCTAAAAGCTTAGTGCAAGAGAATTAAATAAATCAGAATTTCACATCATTGCTAAATATATTGCTTGATAATTAATGGACATCTATACAAATTAAATTATTGTTTGGAAGTAACATATACATGGTGTCTACATGCACATTTTATATTTTCTTTTTCTGTTTTTATAAAAAATCAATTGTATCACTGACACAGAACTGACAACTTTCTACCATTACTAAAAAGAAAAGACCATCACATTAAGATTTAATATTAAAAAATATTTATCATTGCTTTTCCAGTACACATGTCAAACAAAGAACCACAGCACCTTCATGTATAGTGTAAATGTCTTGTGCGATCTCTAAAATGGACATGGACAAGTTTTGAGCTAAATTTTATATTTCCATTTTTTATGGTTAAAATGCTCAACAAGTTATTTCTAATGGTCAGCATAAATTTAAATGTCAGTTGTTGAGTTATAACTAAGATACAACACTTACAATTCTTTACTATGAAAACAAGGCTTGCACCTTGTTTTTGTTTACATAAAGATTACTTCACAGAAAATACAATGTTTAAAACAAAATGAGATGTGAGAAACTCTAGAAACTGTTTAATTGTCTTCAGAATGAACCTGTAATATGAAAAAATCTGTCTTAATCAGAACATTTATTAGCATATTCAATATATGTAAACAAAAACATGCACAAGCTTTGTTTAAATAACAAAGAATTAAAAGTATCACACTTGTAACTCAACAAATTACGTTCAAATATTTGCTGATTATTAGAAACACTTTAAGTGAGCATTTTATACATTAACAAGAGCAACGCCAACGTACATGTAGCAATATACGCCCGTCATGGCCCAGACAATGGTAAAACCACTATGTTCATTGTGACCTTGACCTTTGACCAGTGACACATCCTTAGGTCTAGGGCAACAAATCTGTGAAATGTTATTGAAATCTGAAAACGATATGGTCCATACAATGTTAAAACCACCAAGTGCATTGTGACCTTGTCATTTCACCTTGTCTCAGGGAAAACCACCAGATGTGCATTAATGACCTTACCTTTGACCAGTGACCTTGGCTCAAGTTCATGAAACTTTCTTGTGTCCAGGGACACACAATCCTGCTGAAAATATTATTCCAATTCCAATTGCTCTCCCCAATCAAGAGTTCATGGCTCAGACCAATGTTTTAAACCCATTATCGGATAGCTGACCATTGACCTTTGCACCAATACCTTGGATCAATGCATGAACTCTTCCTTAGGTTCCAGCGGCACACATTTGTTAAAAAATATTGTTACAAATCTACAAAGAGCCGTCAAGATTATGGGCCCGGACATAACTACTTTGCCCAATGTTAAAAAACTATTATGTGTATTAGTGCACATTCGGACTCTTGACCGAATAAACCTTGGATGAACGGTCATGACACTTCCTTACGTCCACAGGCAACAATTCTGTGGAAATATTGTTCAAATCTACCAACAGAGGTTCCAGGAGATTATGGCCTAGACAACACTATTCCGGACGGACAACGATGCTGGGATGCCGCACTGGACATCTTCCTTAGGGTCACAGCGCGCAACTTCCAATCCATCACTCCATTGAAAACTTCATGGTCCGGACAAGTATAAAACCACAATGTGCCATTGTGACCTTGACATTGACCAGTGACCTTGCGCGTCAAAGCGCTCATGACATTCCTTGGTCCTTAGACGCAAACCAAACGTTATGGGGGGGGGGCCCCCGCCCAGACGCCCCCCCTCCCCCCCCCGCCGCAGCCCGGGCCCCCCCCCCCTGCCCCCACCACCCCCCCAGGGGCCCAACCCCCGGGCCCCCCCCCCTCCTTTGGGACAAACTACATGTATTTCGAACGGACAACGGCACGCAGACAGAACGGACAATGCCATAACCATAATACCGCCCTGTCTGAAGACGGCGGTATAAAATGGAAATATTAAATTTGGAAAATTTTAGCTCAAAAATTAGTGTCTGCTGCCCCTTTAAATCTCAGGGATGTTGCCCAATTTTCTTTAGTTACATGTATAACTGTCAGAATCCACTGGAAATGGTTCCTTCTGCCCTTATTTTTATATAAACTGGTTCACTGAGAAAGATGCCACAGGCCAGCCCAAACAAAACACAGAATTATACTTCATATTTTTTCCTGCATCACTGAAGCCTTTTTGGGTGCATGGTTTTGGGGTTATAAAGTAATTTTATGTGTAAATTATGCAGAGATTTGCCCATAAACAGAAGACACTGAATGCTGAGAAGTGGCTACCTCAAGCCTAGCTTGCATTCTGGTGCCACATCAAACAGAAAGATGCTTATGTCTAATGTAGATGGACTATATTTGTTATTTGCCAAAATGCCCTAAGTACTGAAATAAATGATTACGTTGTGGCGGCTTTCACGATAATAACAAACAGTATATTAAGACTGACCCCGGTCTCTGCTGTTACTTTCGAAGGGTTGCACAGCACATATATAAAGGTCATCCTCACATATACATTACGACCATGTTAAGTAAAAGGCCTAAAATAAAATGTGTTGAGTTATTTAACCCTTAACGCCCGACCGACCCTAAAATTATAGCCCCGACCCTAAACCACATCTTTATTTTCAACTTCATTTCGAAAGAAAATACTGCATCGTATCTTTTCTGTGATTTAAACACCCTATAGTTCGCTAGGTGCGCCCCTGATGATTTCCGTTTTTACAAAGTTCATACTTTGTGTCAAGCATTGCTCGATATGTTTTTCGTAACTCACCAAAACCAACACCCCACCTTCACAAATGTATAAAATTCAAAGTAGAGCCCATTACCCAACTAAAAATCAAGATAATAAATCATATGAAATCAGCTAAGTTGTAATGATGCTTTTATTGTTGACCTTTATTAATGCTAATGTGCGTTCGTCCTTTACTATTGAATATATGAATTTTAAAAATAAAATATAAAATAAAATGTATCTTCCTACCTAACCTACCCTAATTATTTTTTTCTGGTCTTTTTATGTTAGCGCAAACAACAACCCGTATTTTTATTTTTGGCCTAAACATCAGCAGCATTTCACCTAGAGCTAGTGACGGAAGTGTAATTCAATTCTCAGAAGGGATGTAAAATATAATACAAACAAAAATAATCTCCTTACCATCTAGGTGCCATAAGATGATTACCACACTTATATAAGTATTGTGTGCTGTTGCACTGTAAAAGCATCAATTAGACATGATACTCACATTCCTCCATGCTCTCTGTCCACCATGGGACTAGTCATAGGCTGCCCAGTGGGCATCCTTGGCCCCAGGTATGTCCCGCCCCTGTCCAGAGTGACGAAACCTCAACAACTCAACACACAGTCCAATCCTCAACTCCTGCTCCAAAGTCCGAATCAACAGCCTTGTCAAGTTTGATGACTTTCACATTAACACTTGTAAGTCACTGGGTGAAAGTAATCATGACCTGTTAGCATAAGAAAACATATTGATAAATTACAATCTTTTCAGATAAAACTCTTTGTAAATATAAATTGTTCGCTTTTTCGAGGATGTTCATGGTAAATCAGACAGATGATGTTGCACTGTATTTCCGGAATCTGCAAATTTTTTTTTTTATTTTTTTAATTTAGAATTATACAATCTTATAACGCCAAATAATACATAAAATTGTGTTGCTATTGACTAGCGTACATGAATCTCATGGAAGTCAGCATAAACCACAGAAGGGAAATAACGTCTGAGGTCACAAGGAGAAGATAGCTCGAATTCTATATTTTTGGGGTACATAACGATTGGTTATTGATGCAGATATGAGAGTAACAAGTTGGTGGAACCAACATTCCATGTAACACTCCCAACACAAAATTAGACCTAAATTGGGTGTACTAGAAAAATCATTGAATAGGGTGGTCTTAAATGGGCCTTTCAATTTTTTTGATTTTGCAGGTTTACTGATTTCATCTGAAATTATCGGTCATTTACATTTCTCACTGATATTGCATT
>CAJDSM010034849.1:8568-21404 GCA_903981925.1 Ostrea lurida | reverse complement strand
AGGTGCTTAACTGAATGAGATATTTTTCGAGAATAATTTACAGAATCTATATTTTCTAAGTTGCAACTGCGCAAGTTTAGAGTGATGCTTTGACCAAACATATATGAACAAGACTAGCCAAACCAGTAGAATAAAAGCGTATAGCATGGATAACAAAAAAAAAATGGGGTAACATTGCACAGATCAAATTCTTGCCAATGGAAATGAGTAGACTGGATACGCCATGTATTTTCTAGGCAGTCTCCGTATTTTAATGCTTAAAACGTACTAACAAAGAGCCGCAGAAGCGATAGCAATATTCATGTTTGAAGGGGTGTTCTATATCGAAAATAGCGTTCGTAAGCTTCAGCCAAACCGAGACAGACACAACGTAATCTGAAGTTAAGAATCTGGAAACCTTCCGCGGTTTAGGGGTTAAAAAGGCCCCACTATTTTTTCAATCTGACTATAATTAGAACGTTCTGTTGACAGCGAAATGAGGACTGCTGTGCTATACTTAGTAACGTTCATGGAATATCGCAATGGACTTAGACCAACTTCCGCCACGTTAATCTTACCCGCCTTTTAAATTTTGTACATTAAACAAGACTAGATCGTTTCTCCCTGTCTCATCGTAATACCTGTTATGTGGTAAAGTTGATCTTCAACATGTCAGACCTACAGAAGGGGTGTCGTGGTGATTCTAATTTCGTCACTTGATCTGTAGAGATTAGTTTAAGATCGAATGCAACGGTTAATGATCTAAGCTAAATGCAATAAACAGTTAGCATCGGTTTCATCGCGGTCGAATCGAAAGTGAATTTGGCACTAAAACCATTCTATAACCGCAGCCTGGAAAGTCTATCTGAAAAAAAATAATTTGTTGTGATTCGTAAATAAGATCAATATGATTTTGATGATATGTGGCTTATAGAAGAACGGTAAGGTGCAGATTTGCATCAAGTCGTAAGTCTCACTGCTCATCGGCAATCAATTAATACACATTGATCTTAATGTACATCAATTATTATCGCCTTGCAAAGTACGCTGTTTTGATTACGATATATACCGCACACTACGCTGAATATTGTGCATCACATGAACCCACAAGAAAATTGTGATTGGATACGGTCTTCTGCTCTATAAGTGATAGTTGCACCGGCTCTTTATAGTGTCCGGACTATCAATGCTCCATGTTAAAACATTGTTAACGAAACACACACTTATAAAATGTTAGAAATAATATCAAATACAGCAAATATGATGTATTCTAGTTTTTCATAAGTTTCTGTGAATTAGCAATCGACAGTACATAATTTTGGTCGATTCGTAAATAGGTATTACACTGCCAGAACACCTTTGATACACTTTAGTATAATTATTGTTCATGGTATCCATTGAGCGCACGTACCCTAAGGTTGGTTTTTCTTTTGTGGTGCTGCTTGTAATAGCGTAGTGATGAAACCCATTAACACTGTTGAGGTGGGCCACTGATGCTCTCATGGCTGTTGCGTTTGGAAACTAGAAAATAGTGCCCTCCTGCATCCGGCTCGGGTCACTAATGCTTTACCCAAGCCAACACCATGAGAGCATAGTGCCCACCTAAGCAGCCATAATAGGTACATATGAATAGCTTTCAAGTAAGAGATTAAATATCATTTGAATTGCATTCCTTGCTTAACAAACCAAATTAGTGATACTTGAAGAAAAAGCCGTTTAAAATAATTGAAACGGCTATTTTTTTTCTTACTGTAACACACATATTGAGTGAAACTAGAAGAAGTGTCCAACAAACAATGTCAGGAGATGTGTCATTCACCTGTGGCTAATTGACCCTGTGTCTACTAACGGCATAGATTAGCATTAAAGGATGATTGATAGTTCCGTCACGTGATAAACACTATGTACGTAATATTTGATTGTGGCATTCACAATCGCCACGCCAAGCGCAGTGCTTACTTTTCAAATGGTAAAGTCCATATTTTCAACAGAGCGAATTTTCGTTTTCATAATTCTGAATATAATCAAAAGAACCATAATCGAATCTCCTTGCATTAAAGTAGGTTATTGTAATAGCTTTATGATGAACACCTATCTAATGATGGCGGGCTGCTTGTTATGATAATCCGACAACTGCTGGGAATACTCATGAAAGCGGGCTCATGCTTCTGTTGAAGTAATCTTCCATTTTGAAACGTCTTGTTCTGTATCTTGAACTTTTGTTCCTTTATTCTAATTTTTGAGATTTCCCTAATACAGGATGAACTTTATGACAATCTATAACAGTGCGCCGGCTCCATGAATAATGAAATGCTAGTAATTTCTTAAGTGGTATTGGAGTAATCGAATGTCCAAACTGGTATGGTTGCCTCAACACTATGCCCCCCACCTCTTAATACATATTGTTTTGCACTTGTAGACCTTATCTTGGAGAGTTTTGTCTAAATTGTAGATAAAGTATCAATGAATTAGTGATTGAACTGCTCCATGACGCCAGTGTTATGACTTTAATTGTTATATTGAAATGTCCCTGACTTACACAAGACTGTGTGATTAGCGAATTTAGACAAAATTTTATTCTTGTCCGTGCCCCGTGGTCCCAAGCTATGTGTGGTGCACGCCTAAAGAACCCTCACATGCTAAGTGCAGCCATTAGATGCTAAGCTAGAAGGGTCTTAAATGCTGAATAGGCCCTTTCACCGGCATGGTTGACGCTCAATGATGAGCGGAATATATGTCTCGTAAGGACGAAAAACAGACAAACTCAGTATCAAGCTCATCAAATCGTTATCCACCTGAAAACAAACATAATTATTCAAGAGTAGACTTAAATCTAGCGTGCAATTAGTTCTATATTTTTGCACAAAAAGCGTGAGTGGATTTGATATGACTTTTTACTCACATGACAAGTTAATAACAGTAAAATTGAATGACGTTCAGGGTTTTTTATGTAAAATATTATAATGTTATTGTAGAAAATTGGGCTTTGCCAAAAGAGTTTTTTGATCTTTTTGGAGGTGTTTTCAGTTACTTTTTCGGAAAATTTGGCGGTGTAAGAGGGACGTGAAGAACTACTTTCAAAATATTTGATAGCTGGGAGATATGATTGAGACCATTCTTCGTGTAAAAAAATCTAAGAGTGAAAAGTGTTCAAATTAAATTTTTCTCAAGCAGGCCTTCTATATATCATTACAGAGGTGAACCGAACCACTTTTTAAGTAAGGGGAGGGGTTAGATGGTCAGAGCGGGACCTGGAACATTTGTCCCTTATTGGTCTACGGCTTCCCATTGACCGAGACCACGCCGCAATCGGGACCATATTTGTGTAAAGGTACAACGTCAATAATAGCGATATATGAAAGAAGATGCAGAAAAATTGAGATGAGTAGATTATGTAATTTGTGGCGGTGTATGTCAGGTATCCCCCTTATATGTGACAAAACTATGTAGACGACACGGATTGACCAGGCGAACAAGTCGCGGCCAAGTTACGCGCGTTTTCGGGAGATGCAGTGACACCTTTCGGAGAGCGCCCTTGCTTAAAGAAAATAGATTCAGATAAATGTGTAAAGAGATCAATATGCTCGTTAAGAATTGTTTGCTATCAGATGCACGGGTGATCAATCCAAGCTGATCAATCACACAGACGCGGCTTTCAATTTGGGTAATTCTCCTATCTCTAGTCAGGACTCTCAGTTTACCAAGCATGTTAGTCTAACAGCCCACTGTCCCTCGGATGAAGGAACTTTCAGATGTTCTGGTCCTCGCGTTCGTTGTTGAACGGGGAAGCGGAGCGGCTAACTTCCCGGTCTGTTTTGAATAATGTTATTTTGTTGATAATCTGATTTGCTCACCTCTCTAAACGAGACAAACATATTTATTTTCTCAACTAAATATATAGCCCGCCTCTTAGTGTTATTCCTTTGAATAGACTGTCCTCTGTCTGCGATCCTAAAATGAACTTTCTTAGGACAAAACGAATGAAGCTTTCGGAAAGTACGGTATCTTTCTTTCCTAGATTAGCCTGGTTTTCCTGTTCCCTCTGCTCTTAGTAAGCTACGCGTCACACGCTCCTCGCAGCGCAGCCTGTTCAGTCCAAAGGGATCGTTAGACTTTACCGACCCTAAAGCATTTACCATGGCTCAGTCAGAGGGGCCTTAACGCCATTATATTAATTCGGGCGTATCTTTACTGATGCCAGGTGTGCTAATTTGGGCTTAAATTAAAGCGGTGTAATGTTGACGACTCTTTGATCTGAACAAAACTATGGTCTTCTAGATTTGGTGTGTAGTGAGCGCGGACTACATACACACATCTCACGACTGGGCGTTACGACCTTTGATGAACAGGCTCCAGGAGCAGATGCTAATCTTTAGTATATTACATAATAATGATCCGATAGTTTCCGAAGATACACTGATGAGCAATACAAGCGAAAACCAATAACGGCTAAAACCACAATAGAAACGGAAAAACCTGATACAAGCGAATGATAAGGATGACACACGTATATCGAAGAACACGCACGATGACGATAGTACACGCCACGATACGATCAGGAATACCACGCAACTGATACGATAGGATACACGCACGATATGGAAGGATAAGAACGCACAGAATGATAGGATACACGCACGATAAGATAGGTAAAAGATAAATACACGCACGATAACGATAGGAACACGCCAAACGATAGACGATAAGGATATGCCGCAGAACGATTATATTACACGGCACGATACGATAGGAAGACACACAATAGCGATAGGTATACAGAAACGCCATCGATATGATAGGATACCGCAACGATACGATAGGAACACGCAGCGATAATGATAGGATACTACGCACGAAACGATAGATACACGCACGATACATAGGATATACGCACGATACGATAGAATACACGCACGGATACATAGGATACACGCACGATAGAAAGGAATACACACACGATAAGATAGCATACACGCACGATACGATAGGATCACGCACCGTACGAATAGGATAACGCACGATACGATTAATACACGCACGAACGATAGGATACACCGCACGATATGAACACGATAGAGAATGTCAAGCAACAACGTTGCGGAATTTAGCAGCATTTGTTTATGTTCCAGAAAACACTAATATATATAATGTTGATTCAAAAACAATTCAGTGCAGTTTGGTAAGTATGCATGACATTTTCTATCACTGTTTATTTTGAGTGGCATAGCTGTATACAGTGTAACTATTACGTATAACTGTTCGCAGATGCACCATTTTATATATTTAATTTACATGTACTTGTTACAGAGCAATTTGATTGAGCCTAAACGAGATAAGCAACATACAATTATTTTTGTGTTAATCAACTTGCTCTTTGAATTCCGTATAGATCACAATCGCAGGTTGACGGTTGTGTTGTTTACTTTGTTGCAACGGCATACATCGTCCCGCACTATCTCTCTCAACAACAAAGCACATACATGCACATGCATTCCCTTTCAATCAGATTTTTTTAAGGATATGCGTGTTATGTATATAATGAATATTGAGAGCTTCTGCATCCGATAAGGTCGAACTTATCGTAAGCTACCGACTCCTGTTGGTCAACTATGATTCAATCCAAGAATATGCCAAATGTGTGTTCGAGTCCATGAAATGAAATATGGTGATCTATAACGTCGAATGCAGCCGACAGATCAAGCATGGCGAGTACAGCGTAACAGTTCTTGTCTAGAGCTGTAGCGATATCATTATGGACACGAAGGAGTGCAGTTTCCATTAATTGATGAGAGCGGTAGACCGATTGTAACTTATTGTGTAAAGAAAATTAAGTCTAGATGATACTCTATGCGGTTTGCAACGACTTTCTCGATGACTTTAAAATAAACTGGTCTATAGTTCTTAAGTTCTGCCTTGCTTGTCCAGATTGGGTGTTAAGTAAAGTTTGACAGCAGTTCTGCTTTCAATAATTGTCAGCTAACTTGATTCACCAACCTTGCTGATTGACACTAAAGCAGCTTTAGTCTTCGCCTCTTTTTGAGAGATGGTTTTCACATTACATTCGAGTCCAGTAATGTTATGTTCAGCAGTTATTGGTCGACTGTAGACATTACAAATCTCCATATGGGGGGCCTTACTTCATCGTGCAAAAGTTACCATAAGACCTTAAGGTAGCGGGTTTGACCCATGGAATTCGAGTCGTGGTGTCAATCAAGCTCGGCTTCAGAATTTCGTGTTCTCTAATACATTGGTCTTATCAGCAGTTCAGACTGCGGAGAGATCTAAGCCTCTGGAATGACGAACTCTGTCATGTTCCCTTTACCTGCTGGATTTGTTTCTCTTACTTCAATACGTGTGGATGGGTGCACACGAGACATTCAAGGGCCTATTCACAACGTTAAGGCCTGCGGACCAGGCGTTGAGCTCAGTCGGGCCCGTAAACAGCTGCACTAAATCCATCAAATCGGATACCGTTATGTATTTATAAGAAAACTGACTACCTTGCCACACCGACTACATTTATGGCTCTTTAGCCTGGTCGATGATGCCTAGGCTGTAAAGAAAAATAAACTGTGGCGCAGATGCAACTTATGATAAAATATTGCATCTCTTGTAAATGATACAAGAAAAAATATATCGTCACTAGCTTAAGCAATACATGTGGTATTGATTCCCTGTTAATCAGATTAAGCGTGCTGATGTGTTTATATTAGAGCATATTAATTTTGCTTATCGGTGACTATTTCCTCGTTTGAATAATATGTATATTTTCAAATACATGTTTATTACGCGACCCCGCATACGATTATCTTACATTCTCTACCCGTGTTCTTTGAGCGTGTTTCCTTATCTTATGCGATGTATTCAGGTTTTCCGTTTTTCTATCATTGGTTTGGTGTCTTTAGTCTATCGTTGATATCGCGCTCTCTGTATCAGGTTTTCTGTTTATCGTATCCTGTATCGGCACCTTCAGATCCATACTTTAAATTACAGGAAAAAGTAAGATACTTTCCGAAGCTTTGCATTCGTCTCTCCTTTGTCAGGGCAACCGGCGGGACTAGGTTAGGAATAATAACATTAAGGGGAAGATTGTCTTTGAATCGTTAAGATATGAACGTTTACAATCGTAGGGCACTACGTCGCACTGTTAAAAAGCACGCGTTGAATCTGTTAATTTTGTGTAAGAATTTCTGATTAAACATAAATTTTCATCTAAATTTCAAAATGACTGTTCAGCTAGACGTAATCACTACGTACTGTAAAACGCGCATGTTTACGTTGAGATGTTCCTGCATGCATACTGTTCATGTTAAAATACTCCAAGCTGATGGGTAGGAATATGTTGACAAAACATACTGTTTCCCTCTGAGAAATAGACCCGCCCCTTCCAGGGTTGATAGTATCTTAGCAACGGTAAACATTGATCTCCGACGCACGGGTACAATTGTGAAAAATTTGTATAAGCGTCGCATTTATGCTGGGGGGCGTACGGGTTCGCCGATTAGATTGCTAGACCGACCGGTCGTTTGAGGCGTTTTGTGATAAACACAAGTACCAGCGATATCGCTGATCAGTGAGCTCAAAGTAAACAGACAGAACGGTTATTTGTTGTAGTTACAATATTCTGTATAACAATGATAAATATTAGCATATAGTTGGAGGTCATCGATTGAATGTTCACCCCTGGAAAAACCAGTTTCAACCTCGGCCTTGACGCCCGGTTGCACAACTGTTTTTCCCGGGCGTTGAAAATGTTTCCAAAATAGTTACCTCAACTACATGGCACTATTATTATTATAATCATTCATTTTAGGGACGACAGATAGAGTACTAACCCACCGGACACAACGGTCATTCCACCCTCTCCGAGATAGTCCAGTGCGACTACCCAACCAAAAAATCAATAGAATAAAACCGGGGAGTAACCACCGGTGGAGCGAGAGTCCAAGTCTTCGTTTTCTGCTTAATACCCCTGTGTTATAAAGAGCTTTATCTCGCTTAAGAATAGAATGGTCTAAAATGATACAGCAGAGTAGCGGCGTTCTAACTTGATTGACCCTACAGACACGATTGCGCTAGAAAAGAAAAGTACCGCAGAGATTCTATATTCTCACAGAGCCGAAACAATTTGTATTCGTACTAGCTGGAAGAACATGGAGAACCACGAGTTTTTTTTAATCGGTGGAAATCCTGGAAATTTGTTGGTTTATTTGTCATGAGATATTTATACGAGATCTCTCCCGATATGATATAGAATGGATTAAAACTGCATATCTCCTTCATCAAACAAGGCGTAAGCCTGTTGTATTTACGACAAAGAATACGAGCTAACCTTTAGAAGTCCAGTGTCGTTAGTGCCTCACCACACGATGATTGTCTAGAGAAGGCCGATGAGACATATTGCGCGCGCATTTATCGGAGATGTTTCAAACCACTATGCAGAGATGAGGACATCGGAATCGCTATTCACCTAAACAAACAAACGTACGTGTCTGAGACTAGAAAATTGACAGCATTTACGCAATAGAGGATTCTCTAACAAGTCTAGCGAGCAAATTGGACACGAAGTATAAGAGTCAAGAGGACTGGACCCAATGTGGTGTGGTGATCACCCCTCCGCAGGTCATCTCATTCTCCTACTCAAGAGACTTGTGACGAATGGTAGTCTCGTAGATTCGTCCATACCTTAGGTAGTGTGGTCCCACTGAAGTAAGCCTATTTGTTAATCTTAACGTGCTCAGATGATCTCATATATAATACACTTTTGTCGGCAATTTCTCCATAATACGTGATACTCACACATCTGTCAGTACAACAACCGACAGGACACCATTTTCTCGGCTCGATAGGGCCATTCAGTGTGTATCTACAACATATGTTATTGTCGACGTGCAGGAGCATTGTGATAGTCTCAGTCCCTGCTTAGCAGTTGGTAGATCGAGATTATACATAGCAAACGCTACTTTCTGAGGCTGTAAATTACTGATGATACACTAGAGGCAAGAGCGTCTCTTCTCTCAGCTAATAAAAAACTATGTAGCGACTTAGTTTGCAGTCAATTCTAAGAACACAATATCTGTGATATATCTTTAACAAATACTTATCTTAATCTATATATCGCTGTTGACATCACCGAACATAAGGTCAACGCGGTGTATAAGCCCACTTGCAGTCGTTATTGTTAGTAGTAATGGACAATGACACTTGATATGAAGGCAAGTCGTGAATAGTTTAAATGTGTAGATTCTGTTATTCATTCGATGAGCCACGATAGAATTCCATGCATGGGAGCTGGAGCTTCTCATTCCTCTCCCTCCAAATTTACGTATCAATCCGTGGACTCAAACCGATATGACAAGAACTCTCGTGGACACGAGCGTCCATCAGAGTCTATATTTGTTATAAGCACGACTAACCTGTGTCCGATTCAGTTTATTGTTATAAATATTGTCTTCCAGCGTGGCGCACTAATGTCACAATCTTCGAATACAGTGTGCGAAAACCCTTTCAAAGATAATGTTTACACCAATAACGCTCGTATCAAAAATAATTAAACTCTAGTAAAAAAAGCAATATAAGTAGATTTTGTCTTAATACGAAATGAATTCGATGTTACTATAAAAATGAGATGACTGATTATAACCCTGTTCAGGATGTCCGGCAGCAGCATGGTTGTAGCAGTTTACCCCAGCAAAATGGAGACCTAGAACTCGGACTTGTTGGGGATTATTTCTCCTGTATAAACAATTTTCTGGTGTCGACGGATATTAATCTCTGTGGTACCCTGTATGATTTGGATATCTAGGCGGATCTTGGCGCATTTGGTATAAGTCTATTTGGAAGCCAACGCAAGGACGCGTTATTCTTGACAGGCCAAAGGTCGAATCAAGGGTTTTAGACACGTATAATTCTCCCCTGAACACGAATATAGATTCCATACATAGCCAGTGATAACCCACACGTTTAGAGCTTTGTGGACGGAGAACCCGATACACTCCCTGAATGGCGCGAGTAAGAGCGTGTGTTTCTTAGTAGCGCTTTAAGTCAGGCTGACGTTTTTGAAGGCTATCAAAGAAATATGAGATATACACTGCTATTAATGTGTATACGAAGTGAATCGCAATAGTACTCTATTATTTCACTCCTCAATATCCCTCTACACATTACTACGTAATACGGCGAGTGAATACATCTACGATCTATTATCATATTGAAGCATTGCCCGGTAATTATCGTTCGATTTTGGAGCTCTAAAAGATAAGTACAATATCAAGTATCCATGTTATTTTAATATAGAGACTTGTTAGTAACGACGAGTGTATTTCACCTAGAGCCGGTAGTTTACATATTATAGTTCTGTTACTGAAGACAACGCTCATTAAGAGATCGATAGGCTCATTACTTCTCGATCACGTGCCTGAGACAACAAGTAAACATGTCAACTCATGAAACCATACATACAAGTGTTGCGTATTATGGATACATATTACGTATAATTATGGTTTGCTTAATGTAGAAATATGATATAACCCCCCGTCAGAAAAAGAACGTTGCTTAGGGCTTTCGTAATATATACTTTAAATTTCGCTAAAGGCTGTATGATGAGACACTAGAAGTATCATCTACGAGATTTGCATAGACGAGATAAAATAATCTTTGCATATACCTCATTCATAATCTATCGGTGAGTTGTACCGTCTAAAGTTTCAGAGTTGGACGTATGTAAGCTAGACCATACTAACTGCCGTCCACCGAATCTCTCAGCTACGAGTTAATATTATCTTCTCATTTTTCAGTTGCTTTGACTGATCTCAAATTCACCTGTCACTATTACTGCAGCATGTATGAAGAACTATCTTCTATGTATATTTATAGCGCCGTACTTAGAATGACAAAACTTGGCGAAATTGCAAAGAGTTTCATCGATGCTGAGATATAATCGCAGGTGAATGCGGACCTGCGATGAGTTCTACAGCAGATATAGCACATACCATATCAAAGAATTTTATGTGTTTCCATACCATGCCAGTTCCAATGGTTATCGCATATTCAGCAACAGATATAACAGGAATTAGTCCAGGGAGATCTAGCCGACCGTGGGGGGGCACGATAAGTCCACACCGCAAGCTATAATGGACCCCAATGAAAACCTTCCTTGGAACCTAAGTTCCGGATATAATTTGCGATAGTACAAGACAACTCGAGGAACTAAGGAAAACTATCTAATCTTATAGAAAATTGACATCACCTGATATCTTGTTAGTTATAGATTCTGGGGGCCTTAAAACTGCACACTGAATGATATTGATGTGAGATTGACCGTAATATACAGACTGAGTACCCCAAGTTCCGAATCTTAATTGTTCTCTCTTTTTTTTCTTGCCACCCTCCTCAAACCACCGTCCCTGGATTGGATAACACATGCATTAGTCACCCAGGAAATAAAAATCATATTAAGAAAGTTTATAGTTTTCTATCATCCAATGCAGTTTAAGTTTTATTTTGAGTGCCCGCCAACTAGCTAAATGATATGGTCATTAAGACTTTTACGTTGTTCGGTTCAGGTACGCGTGGATCTCGAAAAATCAGCTCTCAAATTTCTTAGTAAATGCGGTGTCAGAGATCAATGACATACCAATTTGCTTTGATCTTCAATCGATGCAGCGAATCTAGGGATCGGCGCAACGCGGAGGAGGCAGGGACCACTCGTTGCAACGTGCGGTCGTCACTTGCGTAGGGTCGTAGATCGCAGTGTCGTAACTCTTGTAGGGAAGACGTGTGTCGCAAATATTACCTATTTCTAATTACGATTGTCAGGTAGGGTTTGTCAGCTTTGTCCGACACCTACTTTGTGATATAGGGAAAATAATTATATACGTGACCATGGAGAACTCGATATATCCAAAATATAACTTTTTCAATATTGCGCCTGAGAATGCGTGGTATCTATTTCGATTCGACTATGACATACGTACGCAGATATAAATTCCTATAATTAACAATGCATATACGTTTTGTCACAAACTTTTAGGAACAGATGGTAATAAGGGACCACCCTACCTGACTAAATGTGATCAATTCTATGATTACCCAATCATTAATCTTTTTTGGTTTTTAATGATAAAAAATTGCGAGTGAATGAAGAATATTTTGGTATCCTGTCGTAATTGTTAATCTACGGCTGAAAACCCAGTTTCTTACATGACTAACGAAAGAAGCTGCCGAAACACGAACAGCGCGAACTACCGAACCCGAAACGAACTAAAACAAAACCCCTACTACACGCAGACTTATTGGAAATTCCTAAAAATAACAATGACCACCCCTTTCTGCTGTACTAGACACTGACCCTACCCGGAAGTACGAGAAACCTGTACTTGTGCGTATGAACTTTTCGTGATTAAAAACTGCAAGGCCCTGGATTGACCTTTTGCCCCCCTCCCGTTCAAGAGTTAATCTTCTAGCCCAAGTAAACAGACCAAACGCGGCTATCCTGTCGTTATACACCAGCGTAAAGAAAACTAAATAAAGCTACTTCAATCAAGTATCTCGGCAAAAATAAATGGCGGGCATCGGTCTCCTAAATATGAGTTCCAAAGAAATCTCGGTCAACTTGATGTGCAAAGCGCGGATTCCACGCAGTATTGGTTTCGTTCCGATAATTTATCTAACTACAGACAAGAGAGCTGATTGTTAGCGAAGATTAAGCATAACTCTGTAATCTTTAGATTTTACTGGATATTCTTTATGGAATCGAGAGTATGTAAAAATTAGTTTAATAAAAAAAGTGAACCACGAAATCCGCTCGATCACGAGTCAAAATTGAGTGGAGCCAGTATAAGTGTCTACTCTCTGGG
>CAJDSM010034848.1:22195-32699 GCA_903981925.1 Ostrea lurida | reverse complement strand
CAGGACAACCTGCTGAGCAGGGATCGATGTACTAAAGTAAAGGAAAGGAGAAATTTATGGCAGGAGAAAATTGATCCTTGGACCCTGCATTACTAGTCAGGTGCTCTAACCGCTTAGCTACCCAGGCCGATTATCTACGGTCCATATAACCTATAACTACTATATATAGTGCATCATTTTCTACTTCTAATCTTTCCGTTATAGTGAAAAGTATTCATACATAGCTGCATCATCCTCTAGATACATGTTTATATAATGCAATATATGTTCCCATTGTTGAATTTCTTCTTCACTCTTAAATACTTTGTCAGTAGTGTTACCGACTTCCACATAAAATTTAATATTTCATAAACAGCTCCCATCACAATGGGAGGGGGTGGGGGTGGTACAGGATAGTCTGTGTTTATGGACTGTACAAATACAGTCGAACCACGTTATCTCAAACTTGATGGGACCAAGAAAAAAATTCGAGATATCCGTGAATTCGAGGGTAAAAATACGAAGAAAATAGGCGGTTAGGACCTCCAAATCAGTTCGACATAACCATGGTAGTCAAGATATCAGTGTTCGAGATATCGAAGTTCAACTGTTACGTATTAGTTTATATATAATATATCTCTTTCCAGATCCTCTATGGTGGTCATCCATTTGGAAGTCATCCACAATTGTTTTGGGTTTAAACATGACCAAGAAATACCATCAGCGAACTTCCTCCGGAGGTAAATCCACGAACATAAAAACCCTAGAACAACAACCAGCCAAGTTTGCCACTGCGATCTGCTCTTTGAAATTGGAAGAGCAGAAAGAGCGATTTCTAAACAGGAGGCTACACATTTGGTTAAAAGGGTCTGAGGAGAAATCAGCATCTCTAAACAAGCCAGTAATCGAGATTAGATGTTTGGATTCTATTCTGGCGAGGACTGCACAGCACCATTCTAAATTGTGAGCAAAATCATGGAGATTGTCATAAAATACTGGAATGTATGTAATGGAGAAGAAAATTACCAAGACTCGGCCAATATGTCTTATTGGATCCTTAAAGAAATTAGCATATGTGTAGAGAACTGGAAGCCATGAGCATGTATAATAGTTCACTAATTTAGCCTCAAGGGTTGTATTCTGCAATATTTTTTTTTTCCTAACAAATTTGTAAACGGGAACCAGTCACACGGATTTAGATAAAAAATACTCTTTGAGTGAGCACACATGTATGTGCGCACGATGTACACAGTAAACTGGTCCTGTTTAATCTCCCGATTCAATTTTGGATTCCTTGATTATGTTCAGCACTCAATAAAACAAATGTAACAGTTTTTAAATGAGTTAAGAAGGAAAAAATTGGTTTAATGAGTAGTCCATAAACTAAGCTCAGACTTCCAAACGCTTGCCATACACAATCAAAGTAAATAATTTAAGTATCTCATGTAACACGCCTGAAATAGCCTATAATATAAATACATAAAAATAGGCTAAGGTAACGGAATATCCATTTACTACCTTAACCAAATGAATCTAGACTCTGGCCGGGTTGTCTGAGTTTACATTTTAGCAAGAAAACCTACTCCTTACGTTAGTTTCAATATTAACATGCTCGATAAAATCCTATCTCGCCTGAGATGGGTGAATGTTAAAAGCGAACACGAATTCTTAAAGGGCACGGACCACTTCAGGTCCTTTCACCCCAGCAGAGTGAATAGCTCTGCTCATATGCTCTCGGCCTTTATGTACTGCGAGTTGGGAGGAGCAATGGCGATAACAAAAAAAGAGTAATACGCTGCTTGAGTCGCGATACCCTTTATCTGAGTCAAAACAAGACTACGCATAAAATGCCCTGAAGTGTGATAAAATTGCTCAAATGCAACGAGGTAATTCAAGATTCAAAATATTCTACTTTATGTCGATCTCTGAAATCCTATAGTCCTGAATAACTGCGAAAAAAGCAAACAGGTGTTAACAAAAATCAAATAATTGTTTACATCCTGTCCTTAAACACACAATTAACAATTTTTGTACAAATGATATTAAACTGACTACATTTGAATATCTAAAAAACAGCACGGTCTAGAAAATCACTCCGAATGATTGTCGTTCTCCGGAATTCCTGTGTGGAATTTAGTCTCATGGTACAGAAGTTCGATGGCAACGTGAACAATCGAATCTTCTCTTGCTCCTCCTCCGCACAGAGCACTACAAAATCACATGACGGGAACTCCATATGACTCTCCTGAGTTCCACACTTTATCCATAGTGTGATACATAAATCATAAAATATAAATAAGCAAGTAATCTATTGACTCCCAAATATCGAAGACCATTCTCGGTTGAGTCGGGTTTCGCAGAATTAACTCTTTTACCGCGCTCTTAACGAATTAACCCACAATTATCTTAAACTTTAAGGGTTATCCAGTCAATACCACGGGAGAACAAACATATGATCATTCTACGGAAAGCATTAATCTAAAGACATGCTAAACTCTCAATGATGACGTGTTCTTAATATATGTAGCTTGGATTAAATGAAATGACTGAACACAGTTAAACTGTTCAGTTAACTTCTAGACTTATATCCCTAGTCCAACTACGCTATCTCATTATGAAATAAAGTAACCCTCATCCGATGTATATCCACTAAACAAATATGAACCATCGAACACTCTATATGAAAAAATGAGAGTATTAGAAAAGGCAATGAACTTAATGCACCAAGGAATAGACAGTATACTATAGCTGAATTCGTAGAAAAACAATAGATGATCAAACAAGCTTCATAATCTTGTACCAATAAATCATGGTAAGCAAAATACATAAAGATCAAAACAAAAAAAATGCTTTGGAGTCATTCAGATGTAAGACATAGAATCACCTATGCCTATCAATTTGATATGCTGATAGATTTGAGTGAAGCAAGGGTTTTCTGTCAAGGAATTCCGGACGAAGCCCACCACAAATGTAAACAGAACCAGCTCACACGTCATCTGTAGAGGCGGTGAAGAATAATTACATGATTAGATAAAAAATCCTTTGATGTAGCACACATGTATGTTGCGATCTTCACATGTACAGTATCCACTGGTCTGCTTTAACCCGAATTCACTATCTGGATCTGATTATGTACCACATAAAAACAAAATAAATTTATAAATTTTAAAGAAGAATAAAAATGGTTTAAGGAGTACGGTCGATACAATAAGTTCACCGATCCACGATCCATACTAACAATCAAAAGTAAATAAATGTTAAGTTCCAGTACACGGGAGTCGTAATAGCACTAAAATATAAAACAATACAATGCTAAGGTAAGGAATATCCAATTCACTGAACCAAATGAATCTTGACTCTGTCTGCCGGGTTGTAGTTTACATTTGCAGAAAACACTATCGCAAGCCTTCGTTATGTTTTTCAAATATAACATTGCGAGAAAAATCCTACTCTAACTATGGAATAAAAGCGAACACGAAGTACTTAAAGAGGCACGGACCATTAGTCTTCACCCGCAGCAGTGAATAGCTCTGCTCATTCGGCCTTTAAATTATCGATTGGTGAACACATGCGATACAAAAATAACGCTCTGTCGATACTTGGTCAAAAAAAGACTAGCAAAAAGCTGAGCTGGATAAATTGCTCAATGAATGAAAGGTAAACATAAGATTTCCAAATATCTACTTCTATGCGTCTCTGATACTGCTATAAACTGCAATAACTTGCAAAATGCAATTAATCAAAATCAAATTTGTTACAGACATATATTTAAAAATTTTTTTAAAATAATCACTGTTATATCCAGCCATACACAATATTATTAAAAATTTTTTTTAATAATCACTTTATGATCAGGCCATAATCTGATAATGACATTATGAACATCTCAATAGTTTGATCATAGAAGTGGTTCGAGCCCTACTATCCAAAAAACAGCAATTAAGTCAAAGTTGTCATGAAAAGCATAAATGTGAATTGATGTATTTTAGAAAAGGTTATTCTTTATATGGCATTACTCGTCAGTTTTTACCTGGAGTGAAATTGTTTAATCTACATTTTAGATACAGGATTTGTTAATTTTAGCTGTTCTTTCAAACATGTATTTATTTTGCTATTGTGGAGTCCAAAATAGGGAAACACGTACAGTCTGACATGGTGGATGTACTGAACAAAATGATGGAATATTTTAAATCAATATTTTGATGATGGTGCAAGAAGAAATGCACTACTTGTAAACTATGATTTTTGTTAGAGGAACTTAAATAATTCAACCTTCTGGTGGTTCTGAACAAGGAGCAACAGCCATTGACTGACAAATGGAAGAGATAAAAGCAAAATCAACCTAATCATGTTAATTAGTGCAACACCTTCAAACCCAAATCATGTACACATTAAATATGTGTCTTTTGATGAACATTTTCTTGCTTTTGAACAATCTTTATTCTTTACCATATATGCTTCATGTCTATTTTTATGTTTATATGATCATGATATGATTGATGTATTGTAGTGCCAGAATTTACGATTATATTATGGTTGATATATTTCAGTGCCAGAATGATGTGGGTTGGCCCTCATGCGAAATACAACAAACCAGAAGCGCGGAGTTATTCTTTCTGGATCAAGAACACAGATGATAACAATTTTCTCAGGGAGTGTGGAATCCGATGTCTGGCGGACCATGAAATAGGAACACATTTTGTATCCTTAGCAAAATATCGAATTTCAGTATTCAGTTACATGAATGACTAACATCCATTGTTGGTGACCCATGGGTGCCTCTTATTGATTCTCTCCATCATCACATTTGAGGGAGCATATACAGTGGCGGATTCAGAATTTGTCGAAAGGGGGTGCCCGGTCCGTTGAAAAAGGAGCCAATAAGCTTAAGTTCTAGGATAAGGCCAAAGCAGGGGCGCGAAGCCCCCAGAATCTCTCGGGTTTCAAAGCATTTACAGTTACATTAAGAGGTTAATTTAGCTATATATCTATACATAATAATTAATTTTGATTACCAAAAGGAGGGAGGGGGGGCGGGACCCCTGCTCCCCCCCCCCTTAATCCGCCAATGATATATGGAATCAAAATTGTGGTTTGCATCAATGAGGGACACCAAATTGGCCATAAAACTGGTCAATATGCTGACTTGTCACAAAACAACTGTAAAAATTAAAAGTAGTTTCACTTTGTATGAAGGCTTATAATATGTAAGATGTTTTCAAATTCATTTTCTTGAGAGAAATTCCTTCAAGAAACATGATTGAGGTTTGAGCTAAGTTTTGCGTGTAGTTTGAAGAGTACATTCTTCAGGTACCATGGCTTGCTCAACTCTCATAAGTTTTTCACACTAAAATTGAATGATCAACATGCAATTACTGTAGAAGATTTGATTGTCTTTTAGACCCACTATGTATCAAATAAAACATGGAAGTGTATCAGCTAGGTGGATCAGGAGATGTCATGCATTATTTTGAAACTTACTTACCGTACGACTATGCGAATTTGCTTTTCCGGTATGTGTTTTTAGAAACACATAATAATGGTGTTTTCATCACATATTGTAACAGTTTATGTTCTGTATACAGTTACCAGAAGTGGATGTTATTTTGCACAGTAAAGAGTTTTTATTTACCAAACATGTAATTTCATTTTTACATTTTTTTTTTGCAATATTTTTTTATCCAATTTATATCGAATCAGTTAAAATTAGTTAGCATTATCAGTTTCTAAAATCTAATTTGCCATCGATATTTTTTGCTATCGTACAATGCATATATAATTTTTCCTTAACTGTTACAGTTTCGATCTTTTAACGATGGTTTACAGCCTTGGTTTATGGACAGGAGGCGCTTCGGAGTTCGAGGTCTGGGCAGTCTGGAACAACTACGGACAGAGGAGGGGCTAGCCTGTATCAATACAGTGCTGAATGCCAAAGTCCGATACCTTTGGAGCTCAGCTCTTCAATATTGTAAGATTTTATTGTATTTTATATTTATATTTGTCTGTGTGTGTACATGTATACACTTTATTGTAGATTCCTTATTATATATGCTAGTAATTCAGATTCATTTTAAAATTGGAGAGGAGTTTCTCTTGCAGAATTAGACATTGCTCTTATGTTTTATTTATCACTAATTACATTAGATTTGTCCTTGGGATTACAGCACTGCGATTTCACATTCTCACAAACTGACACTGAATATATAGCTATTTCGCAAAATTATTTTACATTCATGTTATGTAAGAAATCTACAGGAAGGCTTCAATATTTTACCAAACTTTCAATTTAAGAAAGCAGTCTAAGTAGGAAATATTTTTCTCTGCGTGCTTTGAAGACACATAATGTTTAGAACTTACATTTGTATGGCTCTAAATATGATTTTTGCAATGAAGAAATGACATATGTAATATATATACAAAATTGATTGGAACTCTATATTGTAATAATGTGTGCACTTTTATCAACTTACAGATTATGCATATTTTCTGGATAAGGCCATAATAAAAAATCCATTGATTCTCATTCAAATTTTTTTTAAAAATTTGGGGAGGGTGCAAATTTTATTTTTTATTTCATGAAAAATGTGTCCACTTCAAACATCACGTTCAATGATGATAGAAAATGACAACATGGCGGGATTAAACCTGAAATTTCATTACAAGTTGAATACGAAACACGATTACATTTGAGACATAGTATTAACCCAAGGGGGGGGGGGGGGGGGGGGGGGGGGGGGGGGGGGGGGGGGGGGGGGGGGGGGGGGGGGCGGTGGAAAAATCGGGGAGGGCAGGGATGAGAATCAAGCGATTTTTTTTTATTATGGCCTAAATATGATTATTTGTAGATGCTGCCTGTAAAGCAGCAGAGATGACGTTTAAGCAGCTGTTTGATCACCTTACCCTGTTTGTCAAGAGCCCAGACCACAGATGGCGCCTGTGTATGAGAATTAAACGAGGACTGATAGATCCCAATGATCTGGGTGGTTATGGGAAAGATCAGTGCTATTTTGAGGGTAATTAAATTGTTTTTATGTTTTCTCTAATTTGTAACAATGTTTTAATATTATTCAATATTGAGCAACACAAGAATGTTGAAAGAAGAGTTGCTCCCCTTTATTCAGATTTACTCAATATATTACAGGCCTATGGACTAAACTGATAAATTATCTTTTTAGAAATCAATGGCCATGAATTCTGTAGAATATTATGCTTACTTGTATTATTGCACATAAGCAATATGATTATACAGTTTTGAAATGTTTAGTGTTGATCCAGTTAATGTAGGCTCACTGCATCCTAGAAAAGTTTCTCAAAACGGCACGAAGTGATTTAATAATGAAAGATATGAAGATATATAATAATTATACATGTCAAAAGGTGGAATATATGCAATTCGAAAACAATAAATAATGATTTTCTAAAATCATGAACAAAAGTCCAAGGGGGATTTTGAACTTGGGGCATATGATGTACCCACCTGTAGCTTTACTTACTGAGCTATGATGATCGATATTCTAGAATTTTGATTAAAGCAAACAATTTCACAAAATCATTTGCCTGTCGCTTTACTTACTGAGCTATGATGATCGATATTCTAGAATATTAATTAAAAACAAACAATTTCACAAAGCATTTTAAAAATCACCATCTTGTGACGTTATGTTACAAAGACTGTAAGCCTTAGTGTAGTGGGTCACCTTAAATTGATTTCAACGTTTTATTTTTTTAGGTGCTGTGGAAATATTACGCAACATAGACAACATAGATTTCCAGGTTTTGATGAGTGGCAAAATGTGTGTGGATGAAGTGAGCAGGTGTAAACGACTGGCGCGCCAAGACTGTCTTCGTCTGCCAGCCTTTATGAGAAACGAGACAAAGTACAAAAAGAATCTCAAAGCTATTGCAAATTTGAACGGTTTGAATACTGTCCGGCCACGTATTCACCCCCCAATAGCTTATATACAACGTCTAAAACGGGGGCGAAGAATCGGCCCCGAGAACTCTCGCAAGGTGAGAAAAAAATATAGGAAAGGGAGAGGTGGTAAATTTCGGGTTAAAGGTCAAAGTTCTGATAGCTTTTCATCTGAAGCCACCGAGAGTGAGTGTGAGGAGAGTAGTTGCACTAGTTTGAGATCTAAATCTGAAGCACAAGAAATGTCAGGTGGGAAGACAATTCAGAGAATTCCGACCGAGTCCAGCGCTGATAGTGGCATCTCTTCGGATCTTGACTTGCCTCATCACGATGCAGGTCTAGATCCTTCTGAAGCTAAGTTAAGATCTAATAACAGCAATGAAATTCTTAATGATTTGTCTGAAGATTGTTCCACTTCTCGTTTGTCTCCTACTTCACTGTCTGGGTCCATCTGGAGCTTGAAGTCGGTAACAACCAACAGCAACATCTGTACGACCGTTATCCACGAGGACCAATGCCCGGACCGGAGCCCTGACCAGTGGAGCCACCGGTCTGAGGTAACACTGCATGGCTCGAAGGCTGAAAATGGATTGTCTGGGTTTTCTTATCTAACCGATTTTGGTGTGAAAAAGTTGAAGTCAATTTACCCTGACTCTGGCTATAAAAATTCACATTCTCCAGAATTGTGTTCCAGTGTATCAAGAGTTGTCAAAATCTTTGAATCTGGCAGAGAAAATTTCATATATCCAGAAAAATGTAGTTTATTGGACAGTGAAGATAATGTTCGGTGTACCAAATCTGCCATAGAGAGTGCATTTACTTCCTGTGTTCAGACTGATAGAAAGTGTTCTGTTTCTCCATTTCCTAAATTGTTGACGAGGCGGGCAAAGTCAGCCTCCAATAGATTACCTTCTGACGCCACAAAAATTGTGCCAAAATAATGAAAAATTATGCAATTCTGGAGACGGTGAATTTTTGTACAGAGAAATGAATGTACAGTACACAATGTTTTGTAAGGAGGCCTCTCCTCATTTCAGAAACACAGGATTGTGACATTTTTTTTTAACTATGGTGAGCATTTTTTATCTTAACACTGCATGGCTGAATGTATTGACACGTTCATGATATCATCAGCATTTGATTTACATCCATGTGATTGTTCTATCTAGTCTAGTCATCAGCATTTGTATTTTTAATATTTTTATTTTCTTTTTCTTTTTTTTGAAGTAAATTGGATTCACAATTTTCGAAAAGATTGTCTGCTTTGATGGATTGACTTGAATGTGTACAATATTAACTTCATCATACATGCATATGCAGCAGCTATATCTTCGTGACTAAAGTTTAGATGAAAGAGATGAATTTAAAAAAGAACCATTCATATGATAAATTCTGTCTCAATCGATTAAAAAAACATTTCCCTCAATCTTTCTAAGTGAGTGATATACCAAGTCTTTCATCTGACAGTACAAATGGATGTTGAAGTGTATATAGAGATTTGATTTAATCTATAACAAATATAAAGTAATTATTAAAGGCCTGCTTTTTCTCATTTGATTTTATTTTTATATATGTTTTATAGGTTTGATTATTTTTTTTCAATACATTGTATAATTTTTCTAATGATAAGAATTCTAAAGTCTGTATTGCATATTACAGAATAGTGTACACACTGGTGATGCTAATTCACCAAAGTCATTCTGGGTAAGTTTTTTTTATGAATGGAAATTTGACTTCAATTAAGGTGCATGTAGTTTGGTAAATGGAATACTAAACGTTTGTATATGGTGGCTGTTGTCAGATCATACGGAGTAGATTTTTCCCCCCTCTGTTCTACGTAGCATCGTCTTGGTGTGTTTTGTCTCTCTACAGTCTAAATCAATGTGCCAAAGAGGACATTGTCCAAAACATTAGCTTCATTTGCAACTACTCATTTTCGATCTGTAGATTGTAATTCTAAATGTTTCAGTGATGGATTTTTGGTCTCAAGCTTAGTTGTCCTTTTTTTCTTATATTTTGATTCGATTGCAAATTATTTCCTGCATAATACTGGTCAAATTATTTATCTTATATATACATATTACTCTCTCTCTCTCTCTTTCTCTCTCTCTCTCTCTCAAAATCTCTTACCTGTAGGGATTTCAATAATATAATCTTGTTTCGGCAGAAAAAAAACCTTGGGGTATATTTATACTAGGTCAGTTTCAGGGTTTCCATATTTTGATAAGTAAATGTGTAAATTAAGTATTGATGAACGAACATTACATTGTACAATTGTAGCAAAAAGGGGGGGGGGGGATCTGAATGGATCAGTCAGACATTGAACCCGAGATCCCTGCATTACTAGTAAGATGATATAACCACTGAGCTTACCAGGCTGATATAAACAATAGTATGAAGTTTAGTAATATCAAAACTACATGCATCTTAAACCTAAACCTATGTTGAAAAATGATTGTACAAGAACACCTCATATTAAAGGGATGAACAGTTTTAGAAAGACCAAGAAAATGGCAGAAATGTCACACATAAATTAAGAACTTAAAAGAATTTCTTAGTATTTCCATATTGATTTTAATATGACTTTCTGATCTCATTTGAGATAATAGGTCA
>CAJDSM010034848.1:1946-14903 GCA_903981925.1 Ostrea lurida | reverse complement strand
AAATTTGTTCAAATCCTGGCACCTTGGGGTAGGGTGAGGCCACAATAGATCAAAGTTTGACTTTGTATGTAGGAGAAAATCTCGAGATCAGCAAGATCTGGATTAGCGTTATTTTAAGATATGTAAGGATCCATAGGTATGGTATCTTCATATCTGTTCAAATCATCTAGGGGTAGGGTTAGACCAAAATAGGGGANGTGTTATTTTAAGGATCCACAGGTAGTGTATCTTCTCATCTAGGGGTAGGGTTAGACCACAATAGAGGAACAAGGTGTATAATATATAATTATAAAAAAAAATAATTTACATCTTTTTCTCAAGAGAAACAAGACCATGATTAGCTATAGGCTTAACTGGGTTATTGGGATCACCTGTTGTTCAGCATCATTGTCTGTTCATCCATACATCTGTAAATTTTAAACATTTTTGATTTCTCCTCTAGAGGCACTAGCTGGGCTAATTTCCACCAAACTTGCCATAAAGCACCCTTGGGTTATGGGGATTCAAAATTTTTAGATGATTGGTCACACCCCTTTTGTATTCTTAAATGATTGGTCACGCCCCTTTTGTTTTCTTAAATGATTGGTCACGCCCCTTCTAAGGGGAAGAAAGATGGGACCTCAGTAGGGGATCAAAATTTTACATAGAAATAGGAGAAAATCTTTTACATATGATATCTTATTGTTCAAGAGGAGCGAGGTTAACATTAATCATATTAAAATGCAAACATTCATTTAGTACTGACTCAACTTTTTTTCGCTCTCAAATCAATTCCCTGGGTATAGATTTGGACCACACCATAGGGATTCAATATCTTACATAAGAGTATATGGGGAAATTTTTTTTAAAGTCTTCAATCTTCTTTAAATTTAAAAGAATAACCCAGATTAGTATACAATTACCCTTAGATAGTGCAGATTGAAGTTTCTTTGAATCAGAGTCCTGGGAGGTAGGGTGGGGCCAAAATAGAGGGTCAAATTTTTACACTGGAATATCAAGGCCCTGGGGCTATGATAGGGGCTAAAATAGATGGTTTTTGGTTTTTTTTCAAATTATGGTCTCCGAGTTGTTTGTGGGGCTATAATTTCACAGAATTAATTAATGCATGAATATAAGGGGACAAATGAAAATCTTCCCCTGAACAGGAAAGTTAAGTTTGTAATATCGATGCCTCCTAATGTGTGGAATCAAATCTTTAAAAATTTTGAAATTTTCTGATGAAAAACAACAGGACCAGGTGACTCAGGTGAAAATTGTGGACCTTGAGCCTCATCTCATTTTAATAGTAACAAGGAATTTATGATGTGTATTTCTGATTTTTAATCTTAAGAAATGTATACCTGGTACTTCTGAGAATTGTCAATGTACACTGTATGTAAATTTTTGAACATCAAAGATGTGCTTTGTACTTCGAAGTTTTTATTACATGTACATTTATTTTCATATACGTTTATTAAAAAATGTTTTTATGACATTTAAGTAAGCTTTTGTGTTACAAACTTCCTCCTTATCTGATGGGAATTTTAGTTATTATTTGCTAATAGTTTGTACATCTGATATTTTTGATCAAAATAAGTCAAATTAAGTCTCTTCTCTTTTTTAAATTTTACATTATTTTACATTAGATATTGCCAGGTGTCATGGATAGCAGCATGTTTTTTTTTTAATGTGATAATCATTTTTTGAATATCATTTAATATGGTATTAACATAGAGTTTTCTTATTTATTTTTTTTCTCATCTTGATACGCAATCTGATTTGCTTGTGGTGGGAAGTCATCAATGTATTCATCTTTTTGTTTTTTTACTACTTCTGATGTCTGTTTAATATACATGTGTATATCACACTTTTTATAAAAGTGTATTTCAAACATGGACAGTTTGTGTACATAATTATTTTTCCATACTAATTTTTGTAATCAGGATTAAAGACTGTTAGTCCATTGTATGTAACTATAAAGTCGAACGTATCATTGTAGATTTAATTAAGAACACCCACCCACACAAAATTGCTTTAATTGGCAGTTTATTTATAATGTATAAGTAATACGGTATTAGATCTTCAGTTGCAATACATGTGATAAATTCCGACTGCCTATGAGTGAGATTTTGCCGAGCTAAGGGTGAGATTGGGGTGATTTGGGGTGAGATTTTTTTTTTTATATCAATGATTTGCTGTAATAAAGGATAATAAGACTTAAAATACTAGCTTAAGTTCATTTTTTATTATAAAAGCAATTATCAAGTGTCACAATCAAGTTTCAGCAGTTAAGTGTTCATTTGATAGCATTAGTCTCTACTAATGTAAGATTCTTCTTGGAGTATTCTTCTGGACATTGCAGGCATTTTTGGCTTTTTTGATACAACTTTCATGATTAAAGGGAAACTAATTGCCATACTACACCTTTACAACAATTTTTTTTGGGGGGGGGGGGGGGTGAGATATTGTTACCGTGGGTGAGGTCGTGAAGTGCTTCAAAAAGGGTGAAGTCTCACCCCAAAAGGGTGAGATATCAATGTATCAGTTGTTTTTTCACTCCCATTAATTTGTTGTTTTGGGGGGGGGGGGGTGTTTCCATGCATCTCTATAATTTTTAAATGCATGGTAATTTAAAAAAGCTGTGGATTATAAACAAATAATGGTCACAAAATGTCATTAAATATCTATTTGATTCTTGAACAACTTCTCTACCGTTAAGAGTCCATTATCATAATGAAATTTACATTAATTTAAACTTCAACCATTGTAACCAAAACATTACGTTATATCTTCCAGATTATTGGTTGGGAAATGGGAATTCATTGTAACAGTGTTTGAAATGTGTTAATAGTGCTTTGGTGATCCAGCGAATTACAATATTAACAGAGAGTGTATCTGACACCCAAATTGTTTAACATCTTATGCTTTATTAACAGTAGTTAATTTATGACCTTAGACAGAGTGAAAGCTTAAGATTATCAATAGATATTGTAATGAGCTAATTAATATTTTAAATGATTTAACATTGAAAGTATATTATCGTTACTGATTTACCATTTGCACACAATTTGAGGCACTTATTAACAAAAATCTAAATAAAGGGCCTTTCATTTCTTTTTCAGAAAATAAGCTGTTGGCCACTACGATTGCTATGCAAGTAGGTGGTAGTGAAATTTTTGTTACAGACTGTATGAGCCAGACCACTGCGAGTGGTAGTGAATTTTTGTTACAGCCTGTAGGAGCAAAGATCTTGGCTTTGTTGCTTTGTGTCATTTTGAACTTGTAGAAATGACATTCGTATAATCTATTCTAATTAAAAATTTGTAAATTTATACTGCCATAGGAAAATGGCCCCGTGAAATTTAATGCACACTGCCATATGATGATTCGTACCAGTAATTATCTGCCAAATTTTACTCATTGATCTTCTTAAATATAGCATTACTTTGTAAAAAGTATTATACATCTTTCCTAAAAAATGATAAAAAAGAAAAATTGCAAGTATCCTGATAAAATTGAAAACAAATTCTGATAAGTTACGGTTGCTTGTTACAGCATTTGGTTATTGCTTAGACCTAGAAGGCTAGCTTTTGACAGATTGAAGGTTTATGTCTAAAAATTATTGGAACTTAACTATACTTTAGCTGTAAATTTAAGATGTCCTGTCCTTCTTGTCTCTAAACTTAAGCCATCTGAAATTAAATTTATGTTTAACATCAGATCTAAAATTCAAACACCTACAAGAAAGGAAGGAAAAATAATGAAAAATTATAGTTTCAAACAAATCATATTTCAATTAAGATTTATTTATTTAGATACATATTGAGTCTAAACATTCAGATAATTCACAATAAACCGGTTCCCTAGGTAGGATTTGAATTGATCCAATTCCAGCTCTTTATAGCATGTATNGTTTCAAAGAAATCATATTTCAATTAAGATTTATTTTAATATTTAGATACATATTGAGTCCAAGCATTCAGATAATTCACAATAAAACGGTTCCCTAGGTAGGATTTGAACTGATCCAATTCCAGCTCTTTATAGCATGTATTTTTTCTTCAAAGCAAAAACTTAATAGTAATTGATGATTTAAAAAATAATTTCCTTGGTTTTTATCGAGGAGTGATTTCACCAAAAACTATGTGTGCATTTGATGCTAAACCTTTAATTAATTCAGGACAGCCTTATGGTAAATTTGTAGATTTATAATATAGTTTAGTTCTACAGCAACCCCTAGCTCTTATTTGACTTTAGAAACACTGGAAATTTAACACTTAGAATATTGTACTCTTGATACACTGTGGTATTGAAAGTGTGTGTAAAAAGCTAGATGTCTGTAAAGCTCTATACATATACAATACTTATTTTTACCGGTAGTTCCAGCTGAAAATGCTAAAAAAAAATATATATACAGTCGAACCTCATTATCTCTAATTCGATGGACCCTTGAAAAAAAGTTTGAGATATCAGTGGATTCGAGAATCGAGGGTATAAGTACAAAGAAAATATAGGTGGGTGGGACCTCCAAATCAGTTTGACATAACCAAGTATTCGATATATCAGTGTTCGAGATATCGAAGTTCAACTGTATATATAGTTCTATGAATTGTTATAGTCTGAAATAGTGGAATAAAGAGTTTTAATATAGAAATAACAAGTTTTTAATACAAACAGAGTAATTTAACCAATATTAATTACAATGTAGTTTTGTTGTAATTATTGTGTAATGATGTCATAATGTGTTTGTTTGGTAAGGGTTTAATGATTTGCCTGACTATAACATGTAACTTAATTAATATTTTTTCACTAATGTGCCAAATGTTTTATACTTGTATACATTTTTTTTTACATGCTTGCATATTTAAAAAAAAAATACATAAAACTAATTGATGCAGGAATTGGTGTTTAAATATAAGATACTTTTTTGTATTAAACTTAATAAAAAAAGGAAAACTATCTGTAAATATAGTGCCTTAATGGTATGCATTTTATTCTAGCCATGACATCCCGAAGAGTGAAAAGCTCCCACCAATAGCTGTGAACAGACAGTAACACTACCCTCCCCCCTCCCAATCAGGCATCTTCAATTTTCTGTTTTATGTGTCTGTGTGCCATGACATATCTGTGATATATTCACGTAGTGTTTGTATTTCAACACTTGCGACTCTACTCAGAATCAAAAGGTCTCATTTTTTTGTTTCATGTTGTAATTTTTTAGTCCAGTTGTGTGCAAATGGAAGTAGACTGTTTTTGTTTTCATTATCGAGTTGATTTATAAGTAGCACTAGTTTTTAGTGTGAAGTTGTTAATGTCATATTTTGTTATTTGTTTTATTTTATATATTATACACAAGTTTTATCATGATTCAAATTTTAGTTGGGGTCATTTCTTTAGCATTGATTATTTAATTAAATGTTTTTAGCTAGTGCTGAATAGAACAGAACCTCAAGATCCTTAAACAACTTTGACATGTATTTTTTTTTTCACACAATACATATTCAGGAAAGGGTATAAATCTATATAACAAGTTTGTAATTGTGGTTGATAAATCTTTTATTTTTCATCCAAAGACATGTGAATGATAATTAGCTGGTTTCAATGATTGTGATATGTACGGTGGTAATCTCTTGGAGATTTCATTTACATGACTTGTATTTTATTTTATGCTTAAAGTACATCAGGCAATGGGTTGTTTTTTTTTCTCACTCTATATTCAGCAATTGCAAAAAAAAAAAAAAATTGTATAAAAACTTTCAAACGCATTTTAGAAGTTAACCCTACAACGGCGAGAACATTTTACGAATTCTATTTTTAAGGTGGTCGAGTTAACGCAATATTAAGTTCGCTAGACTGTTTTGAAGCTTGGTTGTGTGAATAATAATGAGGATATAGTATTCGTCAATTGTAAGCTAAGTGTTTGAAAATGTGTTTATAACGCAATGCTTTGGTGAATCCAGCGAAATTACAATATCTAACAGAGAGTGTAATAATAACTTGACACCCAAATTGTTTTAAACATTCTTAAATGTACTTTATACACTTAAACTAAACTAGTTATGTATAATTTTACTGACTTAGTACTAGAGTCGGAAAGCATTATAGATTGATATGATCAATAGAATCTTAAAGTACCATGAGCTAATTAATTTGTATAAAATGATTAAATATCAACTGAATTGAGATTAAAGCATATTCTGTTGTTAACAATATTAGTTACTAAGAGATTTAGACGCGAATTCTGCGTCAACGCATTCTAAAGAATGTACGTGAGCGGCTACATGATTTAACAACAACCACTACTTTCTAATATAAAGAGCCACATAAATTGTCAGTATTCTCTTTTTGTGACATGCTAGAGAGTAAGCTGTTTGGTCACACTAACGATTGCTATGTTGATCACAATCAGTTCAGGGGTTAGCTGGCAAGAGAAATTATTGTGTTCAAGCTGAGGATGAGTCGCAGGGTACCACAGAACCCACTTCCAGGTATCGAAGTGTGGAGAACCATATTGAAGAATTTGTCTTAGCAGGGTTAACAGATCAGCCTCGGCATCGTGTATTGGCAGGATAAGGAGTAGTGCAGGACGTTATGAGATGTAGGATGTGTAGGTGGATTAAAGTTTTGAATCATTGGTTATAAGAAATCTTGACAGACTGCTATGCTGTCGAAAAAAATTTAATTTTTGAATTTCACTCGTCTTTTCTACATTAGAGAAACCTTTCTGCTTTAAAGCTCATAATTCGGATAGGAAATCATAGGCCACCAGTTGTAAAGAAATAATTAATAATCTACAAGGATGAGCCAAACCAGCATACGTTGCCCTCGATTCTGAGAAACCTGATTGATAATTAAACAATCCGTCACCATCACCAATGTTGTAAGATTAAATAGTGCAGGCCATAGAGAATATTTTATTAACTCCACACTATGTATTCTCTCTCTCACAGTTAAATATAGCCGATTACTATATTGTTGACTTAAAAGATATGTGGTCAACATTCATATACATGAAAACCGACTATTCTTATATCCGTAAAAATTTGTTATAATGAAGGACAAAAATAGTTATAAGACTTGCCTAAGTTTATCTCTAGATAATTGAGGCAAAATTTTGAAATCGAATCCAAAAATTGGCATACTGATAGAGATGAATTGTGGCACAAAGAAGTACTAAATCAAATGTGTTGGCCAGCTCAGTTCACACGAGACCACCATAATATGGATCGAATGATTCTATGCGTTAGCAGACCTATCAATGAGGGACGGGTGACTATTGAGTTATGGACTCCTTAGATATTATATAAGAGAATACATCACAGTGTTATTGATAAAAGCGTGTCGATAATCTCAGACAATATAATCTAGCTCGCATCCTACATTATATATTAGGAACAATTAAACCTTAATTAGCTTATCCTAGGTGTTTCCTGTAGATAAATGTCAGCTAATACTTATAAGAAGCATGTCACTGATTCCTTTAGCTTCAATTGTAATCATGAAAATCTAAGAATTCGTCATCCATATGAATATTAAAATTTTTTATTTCCACACTTAAGATATAAAAACTATACCAGATCTAAGAAATGTCAACTTAACCACGCCTGTAGACAAAGTTAAAGAGCAGAAGCAGAACAAATATGAAATAGTAATTGAATGGTTTTACCAAAATAACTAAATTCAATATAATAGTAATTTCACAGTTATCTTAAAACCGTTACGCTTATTATTCTTATATATCCTGATACATTAAGACCAGAGTATTAGTGACATATATACAATTTCACAAAGAGTATGAATTCACATATAAGACGGATTCCAACTAGCCCCGTAAAGAGAATATAATTGAAAATTTCGAAATCCACCTATATACACATAGCCATATTACATCTAATTTAGAGCGATGTATTATAATTAATTACTAATTATAATACAATGAAGAAACATTATATAAAGACACTTAAGTGATACACCTTTAAGTATATAATATTCACCACTTTAATTAATTTGTGTTTAGAAGTAATGAGCCATATACGTTTATAAACAAATCATACGATGTATCGTATAATATTTCTAGCACAATCTGGCTAGTTTTTCTAACCAGAGGCAATTGGGCACCATTGATCTATTTCTAACGCACAGATAAAATATGAATGTGTCCTCTAGACGATTTATGAAAGTAACGATTAGCTATATTATATATTTAAAAAATATATAATACTCTATTCAGGAGAGGTTGAAAACAAGCCACTTGATAAAAAAGTATTTTGGTGATGATTTATAGTGAGGATAAAATAAATAGATTAGGATCTATCATTGCCACAACCAATGCTTTCTTTGTAAATTTATGTCAACACTTTCTGAGAAGAATATCCCACTGGCGAAAGGATTATTTATAACAATTATATAACTATATGTATATAGATAGATACAGGAGAAATTATTAGTTGATGTACTCTTCTTTGTCGAGAAAATATCGCTGTTCAATTCTATAATGAGTATGTCAATATATACTTGAACTATGTTGTGGTGTACATATATTAGTCTAAAAGCATACCATGATCTCTGACAAAATTCTCGCACACTTTCATTATAATGAAATAGTTTATTACCAAGATAACATTGTTTTAGTAATAACACAGACTAGCTGCTGCACTGATGCCTATATGTATGATACCGATGCCTGAAAAAATTTAGCTCTATACACAAAAATCTAACTAAATAATACTAATATACTACCAGTCCGACCCTCATTTATCAAAATCTGGACATTCAGAGTAAGAGACCCTTCGGATAATATTGTCGTGAAGATAGTCAGTTGAACTAATCCGAGTTCAGCATGTGTTACTAAAAGGATAAAACAGACAAATAGAATATAGATAAAGGTGAAGAAGAAATAGGAGAAACTATCCTCAAAACTCATGTATAATATAGATATCAATCAAAAACTCAGCCTGTAGATAATCGATAGACTATCAGATGAGACTGTATTCGAGATAGGAACTCGAGACTCAGTATTCGCGAACTGTATAATTGTTATTAAGTAACTTATGATCGATAGTAATAGTCGTCGCAATACAAGATGAGAGAATTCAAATAGCAGTTTTGTTAACATAGTACGATGAAATTAACAAGTATTTTTACATATCTAGCCCAATACAGGAGCTAATTGTAATGCGCATTAATTTCGAGAGTATTTACAAAATAGAATAAATGTTGTTGTATCGATAAATACGCTAATTAAGTGATAGTGCATGTCATAATTGTGTTTCGAAAGATCCCTTGTCCCTGTGATCTTTTATAAGACAATAAAGTTAGCAGGATAAGAATAGGCAAATCTATCATTTACTATAATTCATCTATATGTGGCTAAAACTGTTTTTATATACCTTGTTATCTGTACCCAACATTTTACATTTTTCTGTTCTCAGTACACATTGCCTCGCTGCCTCATAATTTTATTATCACACTAAAATCAGTAATATGAGCAACATAAATACTTTGTGGCAGTGCCGAGGACGCGATATGTGTTATTCAACTATCTAGATAATCTTTGGTGGTGCTGAGATGTTATTATAGCCTTGTATAAATTAACGTAATACGAAAGGACACAAACACTATCTTGAGAATATAGAAATGGGTAGCCTTAAAAATGGAACAGCACTTTCTATCCTCTATGCACATGGACATCGAACCACAGAGAAGGTAGTGCAAACATCGCGAGAGCTCTCCCTACCATAATTTAGCTATTGTAGTCGTGCAATTCCGTTTTAAAAATGTTAATTGTATTTAGGATTGAACTTTTCTGCAACGTACTACTCCATTCTAATGCCTATGCACGCGAACTACCTGCCGGGGTAAGGGCCCTTAACTCCACTTGCTAGCAGTATTCTGCACTACTTAGTTGTAGACAAACGATTCCTCACGAATACAGATGTTAATATAAACTGCAGAACCCAATTCAACATATTAGCTCCCACGCCCCTCCAAATGACCCAGGAAAACATAAAAATTCTGCCAATAAGCGACAACAAATGGTTACATGATCCTAACCATATGAACGTGCAACACTAAACCAACTCACACCCAACACTGGCAGAGAAAACCCACAAAATAAAACCGAGAGAGAGAAAAATGCATTATCCACGTTCATTCTTCCAATTCTTTCTGTGTATTTTTATACCTAAGAATGTCTGTGTGCTCATAAGACAATACCTAGTGATCATTATTCAACTGTAGTTGTTTTGTTAATTGGCACAAACCCACTTATGCCGTCAACTGCATAAACATTCCTAAGTACATTCTAACAATGGTGCTCCTCTCATGAGGTTTATGTGTGTGTGTTACAACTTTGTATGGATAACGAAAACAATGTATTCATCAGTAAAGAATCTCCAAGTTTGTCATGTGTAATGCAAATAGGAGCAGTTCTTAGACTACTAGAATGTTATTGTTTTGTTTTTCTACTTCTACTATTTAATGAAAATAACTTGTATACTCTTATTTTAAGGTCATTAGCCATGATCCTTAGTTAGAGAGCAGTAGAGACTTCAGGTTTGTTGGTTTTAGCTTAGATTGAAGTTTTGTTTTTTTTGATTATAAATTTACTCATTCTTGAATTGAGATTATTGACATTCTAATTATATGATACTCTTTTAAATATGGAGCTGCCTGCGACAAGTATTAGTACCAACTATATGGATCTAATAATTCAAAAAAATTTTCCGAAATTTTCAAACGACCCAAGAATTGGGGGAGTGTGTGTATAACATGATATATCGTAGACGAGATAAGCATTATCTCACGATTCAACGATGTCAACATAACAATAGTCACAAGAATACACTGTTTAAAGTGCGAGCCAAGTGGCATGAGAGAATGAAAATGCCATTATCTTCATAGCGAATTTCTAGAAACTTTGAGAGATATGATAAATAAGTGATACAACATATATGGAGAAACATGTATTTTTCTTCACATTTAACATAGAGACTACGATCCCTATATTTCAGGCGTTGAAGGGTACAAAGTGTCTGTAAGGTTTTATTCGACAGTCTTTCCAGGAATACTATGGTGGCGGTTGCGGGTCCGGAGCATATATGAGGTCCTGGCTCATTCTTATCGTTCTCTCGGTCAAAAAGGCAGTCACTGATGAGAGTTGATTAGATAGACTCTTGGATCGTCTGCGGCCATTTGTAGTTGTTAAGCGCATGAGTTGATCTTCTAACTGTGTGCTCCAATCACTGTGAGAGACCATTGTTACCACACCTAAGGGTTCACACTGAGCCAAGACGGTGATGAGATGTATGTCTTATATGTTATAGCCCAATTCAAGAAGATAGAGTGAGCAGTCAGACAGAACATCATTGTCAGGTATATACTACACTCAAACAATGTTTTCCGATTTAGATATAAAGATACCATCAATATCTACACATAAATGAGCGCTATGAATAAAAGCATCATTAGCTCAATATAAGCACTATGTACAGAAAAAGGAGAAAGCTGATTTGAAACGTGAAGAAACAATTACGCGCTAAATGTTGATGAAGTAGTTAACCGCAACAGAGTATGATAAACATGTAAAATAGGATATCTAGAGCGCGACGGAAGTCACAACTGGAGTTTTCGCCAGAGCATTTAATCACACGAAAAATGCGAGAACATAGATACTCATATGAGAGTTCAAATATCACTTCTGAATCACTTCCACGAAGATAATTATCACAGATTCATTAATTCTCGCATATATATGAAACACAGAGATAGTCATATAGGAGCAAAGTAAATAAGAAACAGCCATTATCCTTGTATCTAATATACGCTATATAAAGGATACCAGCAAATTCACAGAGACATTACAAAATAACTACAACACAGCCAACAACGATAACTCAGAAGGATGGCAAGACCTAGTAATAAGCCACGCACAGCTTCGCAATTATAGTAAATGTATATCTGGTTATAAAAGCCGAGTCAAAATTATTTATCTACCGACTAGTTCAGCATGCCACTTATCACCTCTAGAGTTATTATAAGAATACCCGGAGTCGTATAGGGCAGAAAGAGTACGTTGTCAGTAGACTCGTATTTTCATAATAACCGACCAAGTTTTAAATATGACAATAATGTAATACAATACATTGACAATGGGTGATAGAAACCAATGTAGACGAGACCACAGTAGAAAATAAACAACACTCGAGGCACTCAAAAAATATATTATAGCAAAAAAACAGATTAGAAGAAAAGAAGACACATTTGAGTAAATTAATAAGATACTATAAATTGTACTACGTTCTATTAATCAATATAGAAGACTGGCAGAATGTAAGAAGATCTTTGAGAGAGCGGTCAGCAAAAGGTAAAGAATTATATTAAAAAACACTGGAGCTCAACTTACAGAAAAACACAACAAAACAATATAACACACCACTACAAAACTAAAAAACTTGGAAATACAATAAATGTATAAATAACCTATATGATAATAGGTATAAATAATATTCACAACAGAAAAATAATAAAATATATAATAAAAATATATAAAAAAACATAAAATTCCAAAAAAAAAATATTTACATGAATTCTAAAAAAAAAAAAATAAATAAAAAAAAGAATACAAACAAAAAGTCTGAATTCAAAAAAAATAAATTAAATATAGAAAACGAAAATTAAATGAGAGATAATAAAACACATAATAAAAAAAAAAAAAAACGTGATTAGAATAGTTAGTATAATTCGAAAAAAAATCAGTACTAGGAATACTATTAAAAAGAAGAGACTAAGAATACAGAAAAGAATAATAAATAATCAAAAAAAAAAAATAAAAATAAAAAATAAAACTGTAAACATAAAAATAATTTATAAAATTCAAATATTACACTAAGTCAAACAAAATAAAAATATTTCATAGCAAAATTAGAAAACAAATCCTATCAAAACAAAGATATTTTTAATGAAGAAATAATTAAAATA
>CAJDSM010034847.1:1824-13590 GCA_903981925.1 Ostrea lurida | reverse complement strand
TGTGACCACTATGGACCTTTCACTTTAGACCCTTGAAAAACGATAGGTGTATTTCTTTCATCATGGGGCATCAATGGACCAAAGTGTAAGATCCTGGAGCTTTACATTTGGTATCTGTATCCCGCCTACTACATTTCCACTAAGTGACACTATGACCTTGACCTTGACACTTGAAAACAATAGGCATCTTCCACCTCTCTTGGTGATCAATTGTACCCAAGTTGGATTGATCTGGGGCTTATTGTTCGGTCCTGTTCCTGTCAACATATTTTCCTACTACGCTACCACTATGACCTTGACCTTGACCATTGGAAAATCCTTTCATCATGGTTGATCAATTGTACAAGTGTAGTCTGCGAGCTTACGGTTCGGTCTGTATCCCGCCTTACGTTCCTACTAACTTGATTCTTTCGACATCTTGACCTTATAAAATCATAAGGCCAGTCTAGTCTCTGACTCAGTGGTGCAGTCAATTATACCACAATTGAATGATCCTGGAGCTTATGGCTTCGGCCTGTATCCTGCCTTACAGCATGTCATCACTACGTACATACACCTCTGACCCTTTGGACCTTGAAAATCAATAGTTCTTCCTTTTATATGTAATCAATAATGTACTCAAGATTGTAACATCCTGAGCATACGCCGGTCTCAGATCTGTATAGCCTGCCTACGCAAATTTTTGCCTACCAGGACACTTCGATCCTTGACCTTTGCCTTGAAAGATCATATGCAGTCTTCCTCTCATCATAGGTGATCAATCTGTGCAAGCTTGTGAAGGATCCTGGACACAGCGTACGGTTCAGCCACAAAGCCCGGACAGAAGAGACAGCAACGGACGAACGCTATACCATAATACATTCCCGTTCTTCGACAGGGGGATAAAGAGGATAATGCTCTAAAGCCCCAGAAACCAACTTCGATGGTCAGTCGCACTACATGAACTTGCTATTTAACCCAAATTGATAGTAAGCATCTTCGTCCAATTGGCGGTAGCTCCAATAAACTGTGATTAAGTAACTCTCAGTGAAATGGGATATAATGGTCGGAAAACCCAGAAGAAACCATAGCAACATTGAATTGTCCAGTTCTGTGTACTGACAACATTTCACCCAAAATCATAGGAACAATCTTGGGTAGTCCAGATGTATGATCATGGCGACTCTAGGTGGAAAAAGATAACATTTTCAATATCAGGAAGCTTTCAAATAAAATCCACTTTTTCTGGGTGTATCAATTGGTTCATTTGAGAAAATTAAATTGGATTTTCCCTTATATTTGCATTGTAAATATATTGATCCCGCTTTGTGGTTTCCATCGTACGCCCAGGGTCATTTGAAGTGTTTGAACAAAACTGAAATCGTTCCACTAAGGGCTAATATCCAGAAATAGAATGCTACGGGCGGTTGGACGTGGCACTTAACATTAAAATTTTATGCTGGTTGTTGCTTTGAAAATTTTTATTTCAACCTTTGAGTCGCCAGATTAAATTTAATTTTGTTACCTGGTGGGGTAATATTTTGTGCGGTACCGCAGCGATGGCGGGTTGGACTAACAAAATTTAAACAACAAAACACAGCAAGCCATGCTTTCACTTTCAGCATCTATTTCAGAAACGGCCGAAAGAGCAAACATGCGTTGTGCGGCAAAGGTCCGTTTACAATCAATATAGCGGGAGATACTTCTAAGTACATAGAACTAGAATAATGTATATAGCGGGAGATAACTCTAAGTACATAGACAAAAAATCTGAAAAGATTTAATTTTTCAAAAGATACAATTAATGCTACTTTAAACATCTTTTTTATTTTTTATTTTATGCATGCACCATCTTAGCAACCAAATTTATATTTTCTTCGTTGTGGGGTTCCTAAAAAATTTATGGGTGTGGTGATTCGGAAAAAAAAGTGCTTCCGACCCGTACATTTCATTTCTGGAATAGCCCTAAGTTTCATATTAAATTTCACCTTTTCCGGACCAGTGGTTCTTGATAAGAAGAATTATAATTTTCCCTTATATTGGATTTAAAACTTTGGTTCCCCTATTGTGGCCAAACCGTACATGCTTGGGGTCATGACTTTGAATAAATTGGGGCAATCTCCACTATATAAGGAAGCTTTTTCAATAGGGGAAACTGTGGGAATTATCGACAGTTTGTACTTCGAACAGTCCAATTTAAAGCTATATCTTGCGTCTTTGTTACTTGTTCTAATGAATTACATCTGAAACTTGATATACAGTCAAACCTCTTTATCCATCGACCTCGTGGGTACCTGAAGAAAAAGGTTTCAAGACTTCCATGGATTGAGATCATCAAGGCTGAAAATCATTCAGGAAAAAGTGGTCGGGACCTCCATTCAGTTCGACATGCAATGGTATTGGATATTCAAGAGTTCGGATACCGAGTTATTAACTTATATAAAAAATGGGAAACACCTAATTATAGGCGCATGTCTGATTGGTTTGAATAATACATGACCTTCCACTAAACTTGTGAAGTGAAACTACGCCAGCATCCATTATTATTGATTAGGCAAAATTGAAGTCCTCCCGAGAACTACTACCTGGTAAAATCTAAAGATTAAAAAAAAAAAAATCAAAGTATTATCATCTCTATCCAAAATAATTCGCCTTCTAGTGTTGGCCAAAAATGACCGAGCATAAAAGATGTCATCTGAACCCACAGATACAAAAGGAACAACCTAATTATCGACAACTGTCTGAAGTACCAACACCATGTGTCCGAAGTTGCAACACACAACATATTCCGAAAGTTATAACCTTCTATCTGACTTCGATTTTAAAAGTTCTACTGTAATATAAATAGCAGAAAAAATTCCATTGAACCCCGAAATACACAATCAAGAATGTCAGTTGTTACTACCGACTATACGATAAGCCATTATACTTCGCCAAGTGGGCTCAGACTAGAGTATTCCGAAATTCATAGTGAGTGTCCCAAAATGAGTCAAAGATACCAGTATTTTTTCCCTTAAATGTCAGCTTTTTCTTAGGCTCAGAGAATTCATTGAGAGAAAGATTTTTAATGACACCACCTATTTTTGTCTTACCACCCTCATGATTATACTTTTTAGCATTTCCCTGTTTGGTATAATCCTCCCTTCATTGGAAGATGAGGAGGCCTGGTACCTCCATTTTTGGTACACCAATGTGAACTTGATTGACACCACTACCCAAGGAAAAAAAATTTGAATCTCCCTTTTATCCAGAGTAACCAATATTATTATTCGTGAGGATGTCTACAGCAGTTCTGGAGAAGAAGTCGGAAAATGTGAAAAATAGACCAAAGGGAACACAGACAGACGACATTACAAAAGGTCGATCAGAAACAGCTCACTTGACTTCGCGTTCGGATGAGCTTAAAAAAAAAAACCTTAATTTACTTTGAAAAGGTCCAATAGGTAGTTGAAACAATATCAATTACCTCGTGATCTTTTTAAGCATGCAATTCCTCTTTTGAGACCAACCACTCGGTGAAAAAAAAGGAACCACGTTCCGGTTTTACAACAGAAGAAGGAATACAATAAGGTTCCATTCCCAATTTTGAAGCACACCAATAGTAACAGACAGACAGACAGCAGGCACATGGATCAATTTTCTCTATCCTTTTTTTTGTTTTTTGTGCTTTCATATTTGAAAGGTTACCTTTCCTGGCCTTACTGTGAAAACAATCATACAATCACGAATTTGATCATTAACACTTGTAACAAGAAGCACGGACCACCAGGACGGGACAGGGCGACAGACAGAATACGACGATCACGCTACACACCCTAGACGAGTAACCCAGGATATGGAGCTCATCCTCGAGTCGCTTCGGGTCCACTCAGCAGCTGGGTGGCTCGATCTTCAAAACGAAGACTTGATGTCAAGTTATACCCTTAAAATCGGACCCAGTGGTTCTAGTGAGGAGAACCATTTCATCTAGATGACACCTATACACGTTTCTTAGGTGCATCCGCCTATTTGGTGAGCCCCAACGACTAAACTGATGATGGTTAGATTTCTGTACAAAATATAATTGAACTTAGCTCGAATATCAAGAGAATTAGCTTGGTAGGTTGGTAAATATTTGTTTCTTTTGCCACAACTGGATTCTTGGATCAGAGATTTTTTAACAATTCTATTTCCACATGATACAGCTGTTACTACATACGATCTTTATATAAACCTATTTGAAACATTTCTATAATTGATATTTGTCATATGCACTTAGACTAGTTCAAGATCCATCTTTTTCGGCAAAGTTCCTTTCGACCTTGCGTAAAGTCGAATTTTCACCAAAAAGCATGTTTTTCAAAGGCATATGGTCCCGACAAGCTTTTGGGTTTTGAAAAAATTACACATTGTTGTCAATCAGTAATTATTTAAAGAAATCATATATTGAAGGTTCTCAGATCATGGCTGCTCTAATCATGTTAAATTGAGTTAGTCAGAGCATAATTAGTACTCATACGTATGCTTTTTACTCAATAAAACAGCGATAAAATCATTTCGAAGTCTCCTCGTGATTAGGAATATAGTTCTCCGGAGTCTTCGTGCAAAAAGTGATATTGGTAAGCTTGGGATATCTCCATTGGAAGATACGCATGTATTTTCCAAATATGTTTTTTACTCTCGATCTCTACGAACGTGGTGTGACATGGCCGTTAGTAGTTAGTACCTCAAAACTTCTAACCCATCGAAAATTATGGTAATAATAATATATGTTGAAATTTCTTATCAATTATTTCACGTCCCGCTGTGTGAGATGGCTTCACACAGAAGTTTCTTTTACCACCCCAAATCGCACCCCCTCGACAAAGGGGTTGTGAACCGGTGGTGACCGAGTTATAGTATTGTGGCTGCGAATAGTGATGATACTGTTAATCTGTTTGATTAACAATGGCGAAAGCAATTTTAAAGTTCTCACAAATTAGTAGAAACTGCACGCCTCCGCTCCGCTTATTAGATGGTCTAGCGCGGTGGCCCACAAAAGGTTAACGATTTGTCCTTTGAAATGAGGGGTTTATGGTCAATTAGTTGCCACTTCCTCACATGAGCAATGTGGTCTTGCTTAGGTTCCTAGAGTATATTATCGATTACATCTGGGTTGATGATTACAAGCAATCTTGTATTGATGATTCTTGCCAGTAGACACATATCCATGCAACCGAGTAATGTTTGCAGACACATGATTTGATAAAAATGATTATTGTAGAAACATGTTTATGTGTGTATAAAAAAATAACCCACGTTCATATCTCGCAACTAAAATAAAAGATAATATACGACATATAGGATATATGTTTTATGGGTTCGAACGCAAACATATTATATTAATGAATGTCTTAGTGCATCTGGATAACATGTAAAAATTTTGTTTTTTATTTTATTATGACTATTCGATATTCAATTTCTTAGTCCAAATATTACACAACTGAGGATAAGAAAAAACACGTTTTATAGCATGTCAGTTGATAAAAGAACTATTTACCACTGAGTTACAGGTACATCTGAACCGGTAATGATCGGACATTCAATTTCCGGATTAAGCCGACTTCGGACTCGCGACTCTCGATCTCTCAAGTTTTGTCTTCGCTCTCCTTAAATTTCGATGATTTGTATTTATTCTTCTGATTATGTCCACTTGTATAAATTCTAAAATGTGGACACTTACTTTGAGATCCCCTTTGTGGCAATATCCGGCCCCGTGTCATGAGAACAAACTTAATCTCTACCTATATCAGGGTTAAAGGTACTTTCAATATAAATTCATAGAATTTAATTGCGTGGATAAACCAGTGGTATAACTTTTGTGTATGTTTTTAATGGACATTCACCTTTTGCATTTTGTTATATCTCCCTTTTATGACAGTCTGTGTGAAGTATCCTCATGAGTACCTTTGAACATATCTGTGCTTTGTCATCCACAACGTTCGGAAATCTCTTCGACTAGGTTTACATCCAGGCTGAAATTGTGATTTAGTACCAAATCAAAGAATAGTATTGGTATTCTAATCATATGTTAGCTTTGTAAACGAGTAGATTTCGTTCTGTGGAGGAGAAGATATTAGTCTTAGTGTATATGTATTTAATTTTAGTTGATCAAAGAAACGTGTATCGGGCAGACAGCGGCGAAACAGGCGATCCAAAAGTCACTGAATCTTCGGTTCACGTGAGCACAAGCGACCATGATTTCGGATTTTAACGAGAGATTTCTGGTGGTCAGTTTCGAGGAGTCACGCTGTATATTTTTTTTTTGCACATTTAATAGTTAATGTACAGACATGCGCCCATAACACTGTTATTTCACAGATGGGTGTGTGGCACTCTTAAGGTGATGGACAACAACTTGTCTTGCCCCAGTACTCGCTTGATTCATGTAATTTTGTAACTAGTTCCTTTAAGATAAATAATAGGCCGTGATCAAGTTGACGTTGCTCTAGACTTGTAAAGAGTATATTACAATGTATAAATGGCAATTATGTACATTTTTCTGGTTCAAAACAGAATGTGAAAATCATTGACTCGCCACCGAAGCAATATTCTGCCATTCACGATCCACAATTTTCTTGTGCTTTTGATCGACTATACAATTAAATTAATAATACATTTGTGTCGTAGATCGGATTGTCTCTGAGTTGGAAAGTTTCCTTCTAAATTAACAAGCCTAATTATTGTACATTGTGCATAGCATTTCACCTCTAATATTGGAGAAAATGTACATGTTTTGGACTAGATTTGGGGATTAAATAGACGAAATATCTCAGGCTGTTCACAATTTATGACATATTCCTCACAAATGGATAGTCGGCGAGAAGAGGAAAAGGGTGGCGGTGGAGAAGTTGTCCATGGACCATATCGTTGGAGAATCCAATGTAATTTTATTGAAATAAACTTCATCGTAATTTAATGTATATGTTATCAAATTAAACATATACACTCACCATCAAATTTCAACTAGTTTTTGGGTGCACGGCATCTGCTAATCATTGTCAATGAATGATCCAATGACGTTGCGAAACGTCAACCATACTGTCCGAATACACACGCGACGATGTTCTCTCCAATCGTCATCTCCCTGATACTTTTCTTGCATATAGCCCTGAAACCCATAATATCGGAAGCACTGCACTTCATACTTCAATGTCAATTTCACTAATGCGTGTAAACACAAACATTTAAAATACAAAGGCCATGTGCACATCGATCTCATTCGCCGAGGTGGTATCCTTAATGGCCGCTATTGGCCACGTTCATATTATTAGCGGTAATCAGATTTTAATTGTAAAAATTTTAATTGTAGTTAGTCTATTTGTTACTTAGAAAAGATCTTGAAAAAATATGTCTTCATCAAACCTATAATATTTCAAATGTGTAACAGAAACTCTACGTTGGTATGATCCTAATTGGGCCCCAAATACCCTGGTTATCCAGAGAGAGTTTAACTAATACGCCAACCCATACGCCAACTCGCCAAATCCTTGAAGTCTTACCAGTAAAAACTTTTTTGTGGCTGAGGCTCCTTAATTTGGTGTCTCACTTTGCCCGACTGGTGTATATACTGGTAGATTTTCACATAGGAGATGTTGCATACGACAACTTATGAACGACTATAATTAAGGGATTGAAGTCAACGAAAAGAGTGTTCGACCTATAAGGAGGTTCTATATTAGTATTGAGCTGAAGGGTTCATAGTAAGAGATGCGTAACTATTTGTCTGACGAGTTTCACAGAACGCTTCTGAAGATGGACGGAAAGCTTTATTCAAACCACTCTTATGTTTAACAATTGCATTTCATGGAGTCGGGGGTTAAAAGCAGAGGAAAGGACTGTAACAGGAGCACCAATAAGACAGCTAGATACTCATATGACAATAACACTAGGGGGCAAAATGATTAGAGCCTGAGGACATTCTATCCCTATCATTGCGATTTGCATTTACTTACAAGTGTCGTGGAACTAAATATGTAGTCATTCATTCCTGATAGAATTATATTTAGTATAATTCCTTGTTATTATTATATTGTTAAAAATTATGATGTTGTTGGAGTTAACCTAGTCATGTTTATGTGGTGGGCTCCCAAGAAGTGAATCGGACCAGGGAGCACCTGATCGGTAAGAAATTTGGGAGAGAGTGTCCACGTAGGATACAAGAGTTTAAGGCTTAAGGTGTAAAAGCAGGCTGTGAGGTTATGGATCGTTGGTACGAAACTGGAACGAATGGAAATGCTTCCACACTGCATCCAAGGAAGCTTTCACTAATAAAATCTCAGCTTGTGACATTGGGTCGAGAGTGGAACGTTCTTCCTTACTGAGTAGAAGCCGATTTGTGAAGTGAGACAAGGTCATCTTTTTAGAGCAGGGATATTATCGACGACTACTATTTCAGTTTAAGTGTCAATTCCGCATGTGCGTAGTCAACAAAAAAAACGTAGTTGAAGTACCCGCGATAATTCGAAGTAGACGCCCCAGTGCTCCACCATGTGGGTCATCTGTGACGTCATTCCTTGATTGGTACGGCATGACATAAAAAGGAAAGCAAAGTTAAACAAAATTATCCAAATAATTGAATCTTTTTGGGCAAGCATCTTCCATTGCTTGTAATATCTTGTATCATGTTCGAAGCCGAATTCTCTTAGCAGAATCTTGTCTTTGAGTTAAAACCCCATAAAAGTATTATCAGCAGAATATAAGCTGTTCATTATTCCATTGAGTGTTACTTTCTGATGCCAAGAAGTTTTTTTAAAAAGAATGTTGCCCCAAAATTATAATATTGTAAACTTTGATTCCCCATGAACTTTTGTGCAGCCCATTCCGGTCACTCCCCGTGATATCTTAGGTAGCGGTTAATGATTTAATGAGTACAACGCTGGATGCATTTGTTAATCTGCAGAGCTGATGTCACGATTGCTTTTATAGAATGTTTCTGCGAATGTGCCTCTATACTCTGGGGTCGATATACGTAAGGAGTCTTGAGAAGAACGATTTTTAAAGAATTAATCCCCATCCAGTCGTTATAACTATGTTTGTATAACTTTTTGATCCCTATTCCGGGCTCTACATCTGGGTTACCCTTGAATGCAGAGGGGTCAATGGATTTTGCAAACAGTAGAGTACTACTTGAAAAAATGTGGATACTCCTATTAATATCATACTAATACGAAGAAGCATGGTCCTGAAAGTGCCAATACGCTACCTATGCAATAAATACAGGTATCAGACTAATCCCATTGTGCGTCTTGCTCGCACCGAAAAGACGTCAGGCACTATTGTTAAATGTTGTTATGTAATATCGCGAAGTTGAGCTCCTCCCCGATGTGGACTAGTCTTGGAGCAATGGGCCCCCACAAAGATTTTTAGGAAATATAAGATAGGTAGGGTTCCGAGGCCCATTTCCCTATAGGTCCCCTAGTTATTAGTTCAGTTGTGTTTTAAAACTCCATTTGATCTCTCACTAGGGCCTTCCATCTGTCCTCTTGAAGGAGGGTCAGGTACATGATTTAGAATATTATCTTAAAACCTGAGTGCTCTCTATATCAGGAAAGCGTTCCATATAAATTTCAGCTTCCCTGGCAACACTGTGGGTTCTTTGGAGGATAAGAATAGATGTGTGTTATTTAGAGGATGTTTCACCCATTGTTGTGAATATTTGGGTTTGTGTTTTGTATAAACTTTAGATTCCCTCTATTGTGTTCTGCGTCTTCGGATAGCCCTAGGGGTCACTTGTATTATTGTAACACAACCTTGATCTTCCATCTTTTATAGTCCAATGAAACTTTGCATGAATAAATGATTTTCAGCCTTTCCTGAGATCCCTTGTAAGGGAAAACTTATATTAGTGTGGGAGTTTTTCTTTTATAGAATCAGAAGATCTTTAGAAAAGTTTTACCATATATTAGATCCATATGTAAAGAAACCTTGATCCGTACCTAATTTAAGGGGCTTCCATGCTAAAGTACATATCTACCGGAGACTTGAAGGAGTCCGTTTGGATAACGACGTCAAACTCTCTCAGTGTGATACAATATCTTTGAATCTCCTCTTATTATCAACAGAAGAGCTTCCATATTGTTCAAATTTTATGCTTATCACTGAGTAAACCAGTGTTCTGGAGAACGAAAGATTTTTAAGATGAGTATCCCCTTTAATATATCTATATGTACAGGCTTTGGAGGTCCCCCTCATTGTGGCCCCGATCGGGTCCCGGGCGCTCCTGATTTGAACAACTTTAGGAGACCATCTCCAGCATCCCGAGCGATATATCAGTGAACTCTCCATATAAATTTCAGCTCTTCCATGGCCACAGATTGGTCTTAGAGCAAGGAAATTGATTTTTAGAATGAGTCACCACCCGACTTTTTTGCATTGTTCGTGATTATCTCCCCTTGTGAAGGGCCTTGGGTCTTCATATCTGCAACCAAAACTTGAGCAAGCCGCTGGTCATGTGGGATTGTCTTTTACACTGAGAAGTATGAATATGGTGAATGTTTTTGTTGTGTTTACATCCATAGGTTTAGGGTGAGAGTTTGAGGACACCAAAGCGGTTTCTGTGAGCCAGAAGAAGTGAAACAGTTGTTGAGAAAGTTCCGAAGAAATATGTCGAGTGGACAAAAAGGTTAATTATGACGTTTGTGAATTTGCGCGCAATTGATCAAAGTATAGCTCACTGGTCCCGGGAGAAAACTTCGCATTGATTATATCGCAGATGGTGAAAATGGGACTGATATTAGATGAAGCTTCAGAAACTTACTGAAGAAAGCAGATGGAGTTCTAGGAGTGTATATTTCACAGCAGAATGTCCGTCGGGGCAGATATGAAAAGGTATGGACTGAACTAGAAGATATTCAAATCGCTATCTGTCTCTGTACTCTCCGTTGGAGAGGCTGATCTCTGTCACATCCGGTTAACTTAGTCCCACACCAGATACAAGATGAAAGAGTTTAAGTTAATGCGCCTAATATGTGTTTTTTCTGGGCATCTTCGTGATGTTCGTCAGAGAGATGAAAAATAAGAGACACAGCGTCGAGAACACCCCAACACCACATGGACTTTACGGTATAGACGGAGACAAGTATTGTAACCCAATACTGGTTTCCTAGCGTGTCCGTGTTTGACGGTATAGGTGTACCTGGCTTAATATGATCCCCTTGTCGCCTGGTAAGCAAAATACGAAAAAGGCGTATTCAGGAGAATCAGTTTTGTGATTATTCTGAAAAAAGTATTTTTACATCTGCACGCGTGTTGGTTATATAATTTTCATGTCTTATTCTATTCAAGACTGGAGTTTTATTTAATCTTATTTTTATACCTTAGTGACCCCATTGTTTGTGATTTGTGTGATTAGAGCGAATTGTACTATATCTATGACAGAGATCAGGTGGAGAAGAATGGATATTACACGAGTTTTCAACAATAATGAGCAAGCACTGTATAGATACCTCTCAGAAAATCGGATCCTAAGGAACACCAAGAACCTCAAGAACTTCCGCGGTATGCCGAAATTTATTCGAGAAGTTTGAAAATACGGAATTGCCAGTACAGTCAACTCTCGATAAACCGCCACCTTTTGTTCTTTTGAATCTTTGGCGTCATAACGAATTTGGCGATGAATTGAATTTCCGCCATTTTAAAGAAAAATGTTCCACCATATTGTAGAAAAAGAATTACCGCTGTCTTCCATGTTTGCTTATATAACTCATGTAAATATTTTCTGTAATAAATTATTTGAAATTTTTAACATGATTATTTGTTTTATACAAG